>JAQFZZ010000059.1:0-40451 GCA_034696405.1 Isotoma caerulea | reverse complement strand
GTAAACTACTGCCCTATATGGTTCTATGCCAGCCAGACTTATATCCAGCATTGCCAACCAAGCCAAGTCAAGCCAATGGCCTTTATTTCACATAAGTACTAGAGTATTAGTTAGAGTGAGCCTTGCTCACCAGCCAGGGGTCTACAAACTAAAGCAACATACTCATGGATAAGTATTGTATGTATAACTTTCACCCAGTCTGCTTTCTCTATATCCACGTAGTTTAGTCATAAGGAAGTAGAATTGGGTCCTAGGATGAGACAAACTTTTCTAAATGATGATGATTACGATGAGATAAGATATTTTATATTTTTTGTTGCAACCTTGAAAAGAGTTGGAAAGAGCCCTTATGGAATCCTTTCAAATGCTTGCACATCCATTACTGAAGGTTATATTTATACTTAAGTTAGTGAAATAGAATCCTATCATGATGACATCAGTGAAGGAAGAGAAACCATTCTATGGATTATATTTGTACCATCTCGCATCGTTGAAAATATGGCTCTAGTTCAACTCAAGTATGGTACTTTTGCACAAAAGAAGTTTTTGCCTCTGAAGAAGATGAGAAAGTGAGTCAGAGCATAGAGAGAGAGAGAGATGCCTATCGTCGTTAGTATTATCATCATAATGATGACGATTTGCCCTAGATAGAAAGAGAAGAGTTTGTGGTTGATGGAAATGGGACGATTGGAGGAGAAAATGAGGCTATTGAGGTTGGAAGAAGTACCTTGTTAGTGCTGATTGCGTAGATGTGCCGACCAGAGGGGTCCACTATTGTGTCCGGTAAAATTGCATAACCTGGGTCCATCTCAATGTCTCCATAGTGGTCCACTCGGTGAACTGACGAGAGTAATATCTGTAATAAAAACCACACAAAATAATCTTTTTAGTACAAACTCTAATTATATTCTTATGATTTTTACTCCGACCTCTTCATCTCTCTTTTATATTACCTTCATCATAATATTTTCACTCAACATAAGAGACGAAATAATAAGGCATTATAATAAGTACCTACTCTACTAGAACAAGGATTTCTTTTCACATTTGTACCATGTTTTATACAATTCCATCCCACGTACTTCACTCACATAGAATGTGCAGTCCAATGGCTATTTCACATACTCATTTCATTACCCCTAATGGTTCATTCTTTTACTAAGCTAGGAGAAAGGAGAAAGTTCTGTAACCTAATCTACCTTAATTTATCCACGCTTGCTAACTAAACTCTTACATTCAATTATATCATAGGTAGACATATTAGTTGAGTAATTCTCTAAGTAAGTCCATTTAGTGTAGACAATAGACTTAAGGAATTTTATTGAAACAACCATGTGTTTGGAAAGAAACAATTATAGATTTTTTGTCACTACAATCTTGATTGATATAAATTATTTTTTCAGAGTAACTTAATGTACTTTAGTAGAGTAAAATAAAACCCTTTTTTATAACCTGATGCAGTTGAAGGTTGATTTCAAATTCCAATCCTACTTTATCTCAAACTGCAAGGAAAGGCTCCTTTTTATATCTTGATAAAAATACCTAAACAGTACTAAAGATTATTGTGGAGTGGAATCTGCTTTATGACATGCAATCAATGCTTTTGCTGTTACCTGGATGCAACCTCTTCCTATGTCTACAATTATATATGAATCTTTGAAATACAACAGAGAAAGAGATAGTTGGTCTGGTGACATTAAAAGGAGACATTTGAACCGAAGCGTCTGGAGGACAAACTCATCATCATTTACTTTCATCTTTCTAGAAGAAAATACACTTCAACTAGTCTCTATACATATCCAGTCTCATAGCGTTTCCAGTCTATTGCATTACAGTAAATGAAACGAGGTTGGTATTACATTACCTTGTATAAACCCAAACCTGTAGTTGCATTACACTCTTCCCTGGTCTGCCTGTTTTTGAGCTTTTGAATTGAATCGATAAAGAGATATTAAGCAGGATATGCAAGCAAGGTGGAATTCAGTCAGACTCGTCACTTGTATAATTTCCCTATCTAAATATTACAAACGATTCTAGAGAGGGCGAAATCTCTTTCTAATTTTGTTTACAAAGCATACGCATTATCATTCTGATGCACAAAGGGTAAAAGAGCTGAGCATTACAAAAGTACCAGAGGCAGTCATTAAAATATTAAAGCTAATTCTCAACCCCCAACTATATTCTATACTTATTCCAAGCACGTGCATTTACAATTTTCAAATATACCTTACAATATGACTTTATTACCGTGTAATGTAAACTTGCAGGTAATAGAGAGAGTAATATTATAGTACTTGATTTAGTTAGTTGGATGCAGCCACTTTCACCCCAAGAGAAAGGTACACAAAGAGTGAATCTTGTGCAGAGTTATTAAGTCAAATTATTTCGGATGACTTCACCGATAAATGATGTCGACTTTTGTCATTCAAGTCAAGGCAGATGAAAGGGAAGTTCTCTTTCAGTGCTACTCGATCGTCTGCATTGCAATAAAGTAGCTTGCAGTTCAGTCTACCAATACCAATTTGCATTTCTATGTCGTTAAAAAGATGTTGTGAGATAAAGATAAGGATAGATTGTCGATATCTGATACTTTAACAAATTTATGTTAAAACACACTACTGCTTTTAGTACATTTGATTTCCCTTAATTTTAGATACAACTAACAAACTAGGATAAATAAGAGAATTTCATTTGATTGAATTACCACAACATAAACTACACTGTTCAATAAAGTCCTAAATGATTGCTGTGTGCACGTTAAGCACTAAGTAAGAAAAAATAGAGTGCTTTTCGCAAGTGCTAAAAGCACATAAAATAAAAATGAAAGGGTGAGTGATGTACTTGTAGAGTTAGAAAAGTTACACACTACTACACTTGACAATATCTATGGCAGGGCTGACTGACGTCGTACAAATAAAGCCAATAATGACCCGTGTGTGGGTCAGTTCAGCCAATTAGTCTGGGATCAAGCTAACAACTTCTACATGATACAATCGAATGGTGTAACTATGAGCGGATGTGAAATGGACTTCAGACTTCTCTACCCAATTCTAGATGCTGGACACACCGATGCAATTGCTTACCATAAGGTCGATCTGAACTTCTAAATAGCCCTCTGTATAGCTATAGCGTTTGATTCAAAGGAGAAAATCAATAGAACCGATTCAGTTTCTGGAGAAAGTCCTGTCTCCTCAAAAGAAACAAAAGATTCTTTGAAGAAAAAGTTGGATGAAAGAGGAAAGTCGGGTAGGAAATCTAAGTACAAGGGTAACTAAACTGAAGAGACACAAGTACAAGGACAAGAAATTCCTTTCTTATGTTCTCCTTTCTATAATACTCACTTTCCTCTCATGTTAAAGCACTTATTATTACGTCTCTGTATATGTGGAGAAAGTCACCCAGCCCACCATCCATCCATACACATACCTTACTTACACTATTCATATTACACATATTATACACTACATTATACACTATGCACATTGCATATATGCACTCACAATCATCATATCATCACTTTCTAGCCTATAGTCTACAGTAAACAGCTTGCAGCCTACCTCCTTGTCACTATGCATTTCTTTTATAAGAAATCAACTTGACTAGATATGTACGAAGTATCACTATCACCACTACCACAATCTAAATCCAAGACATCCTCAACATGCTGAGATATTAGGAGAAAATACTCACAAAGGTATATCCCATCACATTGGTTCAATCTTAGTTACTTTTAGTAGTAGATTCAAGATATTACTACTCTTTCCTCCAGATAAATTTCCTTCATTCTATCGTAATAATATTTGGGGCGAATATCACATCTCTTCTTGAGGAAGAAGAAGGAAAAAAAGTGTGATATACGCAATTTCGTGCGATGCCAAGTCAAACTCGACCATGTTCAAGCAATTCTTCTCCTCTCATGACTTTCTCTTAGAAAATCCAATCCCCATGTCATGACCACGACTCACAAAATTCCATTGCAGTTGGTCCAAGTGCATTGCATATCACAGCAGTGTGTTTTCTCCTGTCTCCCATACTCCCATCCCATGCTTTAGCGATCAGATCAAACTTTCACAGATATTTTATAGAGACTAACGACATTTTCTATTCCTTCCCTCCTTCTTCCAAGATGCATATCTCATGAAATGGGTGGAAAAGGCGACCACGACCACGGCACGACACTAACAGTCACATTTCTTCCGTGGCTGCTACCCAAAACAAAGATTTACAGTCGGGAAAGGAAGGGCGAAGAAATGTATGTAGAAATCGTGCCGTATTATCTTGTAGCTGAGAAAGACATAAGACAACACAAAATCGCATCCATGCATCTGTTTCTTTCAATCTGTACTCTTGTGACTTGAACCTGACTCGGGTGAACTTTATTGATCTCACGGAAAGTTTTTGTAACTATTGATGAGTTCGTAGGTCATTCTCATGAGTATTTATCAAAAAAAAGTTTTAAGAGATAAAATTTGTATAACTATTTAATTAGCAAATCCCACTGTTGTCTATTGTGGTTATTGTGGTTGCTTTAAACACATTAAAGAAATTCATGTGTAAATGACCTGATTTATAGCTACCTTGTTTTTGATGACATAGCCAACAAGCCTAATTACACCCTTGAGTTTAATTGGTTTAGTACTCGTTGTGACGCTAACCTTGCGTGTAAGTCTGGCTTACCTCCATATTATGGAATGTACGTTAAACCTTGTCCATGTGAAGGTGCTGACTGACCACAGGCAATTTTATTGACTTTCCATCTCGTTAAGGATTTCCTTAGTAAACTAGACTAGAACCCATCTATGCATGCATCCATGTAGTATGATAAGGAAACCACAAAAATGCACTTAAAAATATAAAACACAAAATATTCCTTCTCATTTTTTTTTCTTTCTTTCAGATATCATTTTGAACACTTGAATGTCTTGACCTTTATTGCACCACTAGAGAGCTTTACGATTGCATAACTCGTTGATAAAGAACCTTTTTACAACTTTCATATTATGTCACAAAGGTAGTAAAACTTAGGACAGGAGACTTTTTAATCTTTATTTGGCTCAGTGATTAGATCATCAGTTGTTGATTCCTCTCTCATCCTTTATCCATTAGAAAATTTTATAGTTTAGTACCGTACAGAGACTGCCTGAACTGACATGAAGCCCATGTCCAATATAACCCACATTTGAAATGTAGTTTAACTTTCATAGACCTCAAAAATCTATCTCAATTTATATTTTATGAACTGGAACAGTTCACTTTAGTGTCAGTCTAATCTTCAGCTTGAGTGGTTTAGTTTTATTGTTGCTCGATTACCTGCCCGCATCATTCTGATGCCGTCATCAGTCCCTACGGATCATCTCCTGTCTCTTTTACCTCGACTCTATCTACCTTTAACTTATCTATCTTTGCCCTCTGCAGTATCTTCAGACTCTAGAGACTCCAGTCAGACAGACTTTACTTCGTCTATAATCATCCCTGACTCTAGTAGAAGGAAGAATACAAAAATACAAAATAGTCCCGTCACCCCCACCACCGTGTGCCTTATCAACTAACAACTCTCATGTCTCCACCGAATGTGATTGATCCAATCGTGCGTTAATTTTTAATGGCCTCTAGGCCTCTATCTTTAATGGTTAACGGAATTATCCACAGTGAGATATTTATTCTTGTTCACTTTTATACAAGAAAAATCCCTATCCACTTCTTTTCCCTTGTACAGTTGGCAGTTGAAAGAGCAAAGCACCCTGCTGTAAAGATTCAAGCGTGGCCAATCTAACTCAACAATAAATAGAAAGCCGAGGCGAGGTCATTTTATTTTCTCGAATTTAGGGACATTCGATTTGGGCAGAACTAGAGCACATCAATTGATACTGTACAATACAATACCAGAAAAGCTAGTTTCACTAGTGGATTGGATAGGACAACAAAGCTATGTATTTTTATATATGTATATATGGCATATGCAGTAGAAAAACTTTCTTAGTGGTTCAATTCTCATAGCTATAGTGGAATGGAACTAATCTTAAGGGTTATTGTAACATTCTACACAGATAAATGGGTTCATCGGATGAATGGATTGATCAATGAAAGAGATAAGAGTTGCAGTAGCCCCTCAGTGAGACAGGAAGTAAGTTGGAAAGTCAACCCATAGTTGGTAGTTAGTAGAAAATGAAGAAGGCCGAAGTTCAAACGAATCTCACTTTAATGAGCTTTAGAAAAGCCAAAAGTACTCGAAGTTGTATATGGTTGTTCAAAGATTACATGAAATATGACAAGCAAATTGCGTTACGTTACGAATACTTTTGTGTAATACTTACGAATAGAAGAACAGCCAAAGGGAAAGAGAGTTTGGCTAGCTATTCTTCTATTTGATTATAAACTCTTTGACCTACATGTAATTAATTTAAGTCTCAAATAAGTACATTAGAGAATCAGGAGTGGGATTCTCTAACTCTTAGAATTTTCGCATTACAAACGGAAACCCTCGCATATTGTAATGAAATGTAACTTACCCAGAGAAGTTCAAAGGCAGAATTCAACCTAGTAAGGAAATCGCATTTGTATATAATTCAAATTCACAATATTATTCATCTATTTGCAATGGGAAATTGATGAGCATTGCTTGACTAACCCCACAAGGAGAATTTGAAGTCAAGTCAACCTATTTATTTTACCTTTTATCAATAAAGCTATGTCATAATATATGGTTTATCTCGCAATTTTGCAAGCGGATCAAAATGCCAACGAATTGAGTACAAAAAGGATGACAAGATACACACCAAGCGAAGTAGAATCATCCGAACGTGCTTCAATCCCAAAGGATTACACAAGTGTTTTACATTTTTGCTTGCTTGGAGGTATAATACAAGAAAAGAGCAGTTATTTCGTAGAATTTATCGGTTATAAAACAAGAGCAAAGAAGTAAAAGGAGTCAAAGTCATGTCATGGGATGACGTGGGACACCGTAAAATGAAGACGTTAAGTCCCAGAATTGCTCTGCTTATTACCCCGGCCAAGCATCACAGTCAATTACTTTACTGCACACATAAGGGATGAAGATAACATGCATATTATATTATATTATTTGACTATATATACACACAGAGACAAATACTGGTGGTGTGTGGTGGTATGTACTCTTCGTGAGATATCACACCGGCTCTAATTGTTTTATGACTCCATTCTAAGAATATTACCCTGCCTTCTCCCTAAAAAGATGACTCTCAAGATTTGTCCACAGTTCTTTATCCCAGCTGGGAACTCTATGCATTTCTTATTGAGTTCAAGGAATTTCTCGGTTCACAGAACATTCTTCTTACTAACCCTTCTGCCCTAATACCACCATAGAATAGCATGCATGTCAACTCTTTCTGTCTACTTTTTTTACAATTTACAATGTCAGTTGGATCCATCATCATTTCATCATCCGAATGTATCAAATGTACCAAAATCTAATGTACACACACAAAGAGCCAGAGTAGAGATAATAAAATGGAAGAACGATCACAGAGGCAATAGAGCCTTAGGGCCTTGCAAAACCAACTTGGATGAGCTGAAATGTAAAAGTAGGAAAATAAATGTATCGACTTGCTGTTACTTTTACTTTTATATTCTAAAATACATCTACCTACGTAGTATGAAAGATATTTCCCAACTCCCAAAATATTTAGACAAGACTAGAAAGGAAATCGCATCTTGCAATTACTATGTACTTAGAGCACGTTGACATAATCAGTACTCAGGTCACGAGTGTTTCGTCTCCTCTGTCGACGACTTCTCTCTCCTCTCTCTCTCCTCTAGCTTTTACTCGTACTTCGACAAAGGATAAGTAGTAGACACCAAGCACTAACACTAGACCAGTAGTGGTTCTTAGGCACACACTGCATGGAAGTAGAAAAAATGGTATTCGTCGAAAACCTGGAAAGTGGAACTATGGCTAGATAGAGAGTATTACTATTACCCTGTACTTTTGTATCGTATGGGATTTCCTGTTCTGCATTCCAAGGAAGAGACAGAGAGGAAAAATTGAAACGTTTCAAAAATGGTACTTTTGATGAAAATATGGTGCATAAAAATCTAATCCAGTTGGGAAATGGTCTAAGGCCCTTCTTCTATTATCAGGTAGCATACACCAATACCACGGAAGTACGACTGCATATCATTCAGCATCAAGAAGGTTGAAGGAACATCCACTTTTAGAAAAAGGGAGACGGGCACATTGAAAATAATGATGTAATGGTAATAGGATCATATAGAGAGACGCTCAAGTGTGTACCACGCTTAAGGTCTCTACTTAAGCGACTTCAGTAATCTATCCTGCCTCCTGCCTCTCTAAATGCAATACTAAAATCTACAATAGAACGAATCCCAAAGTAGAAGTAAGTACTTACTACATGGAGAGATAAAAATGTACACAATACGAACAAAATATGTAAGCTACTCGTCCGTCGGAGTAAATTGTACATTTCGTATTATACATAAGAGAAAGAAGGGGATGGTCGTCGAACTTGATCTGAGGGAGTGAGTGAAAGCTCTACGATTTCCCGGTGGACCATCACAGACAGATCTTACAAGAACATGGCTAAGGCTACTACCACTACCACTATGTAATAGAAAGCTATAGACGGATATATACAATAATTTTCTGAGAGAGATGCATAAAAGTGTGTGTACAGGCCATAGACCTAAAGATAAGCGTTCTTCCCTCACTCTTCTTATGATCATCATCATGATTCTTATAATTCCACTCAATGCGATGGACGGTATAAGAATAGTATTCCTTAGCTGTCTACATAGAAAGAGTCTGCACAGAAGAGAAAGAAAGAGAATGTTGCAATGAGATGTGCGAGACGTGATTTGGATGACAAAAATTCAAAATTTAACAGACAAGTGGTGGACAAGGACGGGCAGACACAGGACAGGACATGCTATTCTTCTAGGGAAACCAAACCACCCTGTGAATGAATCTTTCAAATGAGTAAAGTACAGTAAGAAAAGAAGGTAAAAAATCGAGTGAGAATGGATGGATATGAAATGAAAAGAAAGTTCCGTACTTTCATTTCATCTTAGAAATGCAACGTAAGCGATTTTTACATTTTACTCCCACTTTTTACACGCTGATACACTACAGTCAGTCACATAGGGTATGGAATTTATTATCAGTACAGTCAGTAACATTTGAATAAAGTATAAATTGGATTCCTCTCACTACTTCCTCTTATAGATTATTCTTTGAGAAAATAAGGATGGATGGAACATGGAACTAGGTGAAATTTTTTTTTTTTAGAAAAATCCTAAAAAATCTCGGACACTAAACAAAGCAAAAAGTGCAAGCAGAAATTTCACTGCTTGAATGCATACGAATGATAATACATGTGCAGCATAATATTGGAAAAAGGGTTAGACTTGTCTCTTACTTTGGTTTGGTTTGCTTATCCCCTCTAAAAGAAATAAAAACTTCGTTCTGGAAAAAATTCGTCTTGTCTGGTTCTACTATCTAACTTAAGTATAAATACACTTTGCGTTGAGCGAATGCAATGCAATAACATGGACTTGCTGCGGGCAAGCTCAGGAAGTAAAAGCGTATTGCGTAAGTTTATCAAAAAACATGTAGAAAATGCCCACAGGATAGGAAAGGAAGGGTGGAAGTAAATCTTTGAAAGTAAAGAAGGATAAACAGGGGGAGACAGACATAGAGAGATGGAGATCGACATATGCAACATACGTACAAGTACTGGCTGACAGTCAGTGGTGGTATGTCTATGAAATAGAGGCACATTAGTCCATGGAAACCAACGATTCGTTCGTAAAACTATTTTCTACTACTTGCAGTTTACTCTTTCCAGTGCTGATACTTTTCGGAGAAGAGAGATAGAAAAATCGGATTAAAAGAAATAAAATCCTATGTCTACCTGCCTACAGCCAATGAATACTGTTGACGAAACCTAAGCCCAAGTTCCATACCATCCAAATGGCTTTATTGTCAATCGTCATCATCATCATCTTGTCATACTCAAATCGAAAACACTCAAATGCTGTTTCCATTATTGATCCCTATGTTAGAAAAAGAAGTGAACAACCTGTACTCTTTTAGATTTCAAGTTTACTCTCGCTCCTAAGTAACGAAAGCATTTTGCATTATAAACTTTTTTAATCTATTCGAAAATCGTAGCTGTTCTCCCCTTGCTGCCTCCACACACTGTTGACTGTGATATACCGAAAAGATTTTGATGTTGTAAAGGTGAACGAGAGGGATGATGATAAATTGTCCCGCAATGTCAATGATATCATCTTTCATTTCATTTGTTATTAACCTCAAGCCATAATCTCGTCGAGTATTTGTGCTACGACAGACATGATAGGAGTTGTAGGGTTAGGCTCACTCTTTCTTCTTGATCGTTGAATTTAATTGCTAAACTTGCTTCATTATAAAAAAGAATAAGCCCCGAAGACAAAGATTATGAGCCTAGGTAGGTGGCATTCTCTGTTTTACCACTGTCGGTGATCATCGCGTAATAATTGAATTTCATGAATATTGAACAAGATACGAGTACACACCGACATTTAGATACATATTAAAACAAAGTATAGCAAAGTAAAGGAGTATCTAGTTTAGTATATAACGTACTGGTTCATCATCATCTTGTTGCAATAATCCTTTTTCCTTTTCACGCAAAATAAAAATTCTCTTTGAGTACTGACTTTTTTATATTTTATTGCCATTCCTTCAAATTTTTTGATACTTCATGCCTTTCTCAACCTCCCTGCCATTTCTTTCTTTTATTCTTAAAAGTACAGCAGTGACTGACGGCACTTTTTTGCAAGTAATGACTCATTTGACTTTAACCATACCGCAATTAAACTTCATTTGCATTTTACGACTTTTTTACAAACTTTGTTTTACGGTTGAAAAATCTAGAATGGAATCCGCACATGTGAGAAGAGAATGTAGGGATAAAATAAAAGGAATTGTGCAGAGGTATTAAATAAAATACGTGAATGGTTATACGTTATATGGCGTTACTTTTAGTACCATAATTCATACCCCACGGAGGGATAATCTCACCTACTTTTTACGACTTGACTTCTTGAAATGTTGAAACTTCACAAAGAATAATTTAATAGTATAGTTATACAATAATAAGTAATATTTAAACTAATATCTTTTAAGTTTAGGTCATTTCATAAAATAATAATAAAAAAGCGTTACATTCCTTTGTCCAAACAGTTTGACAACTTTGACATGAAACCCAACCTGTCTGTTGCACCTTGCAAACTTGCAATACCAACCGAACCATATTGTACCGAAAAGTGCACTTACAGGAAAACATATGCATGCAACTGCACCTTACCGTTTATTTTATTGCAAGATTTAACTCATTTACTTTACCGGTTTTTTACTTAATTTTCTACACTGGTTTGGTTTAAAACAAAGGATTTAACTTGCTTCGAACTGCTTAGCATTTCTGCGACCGATCTTACTTAAATACACAGGAAAAACTTTCTCAATAAATCTAAGTATACAGTCTAGATTTTAAATCGCATAAGATAATTTTGCTGCAAGACTTCGTTTAGAAAATCATTTGCTACTTGCATACTACTCGTGTAGTGTAGAACATGGAGGAATAAGTCTTGAGACGGGAGCGTGATGCAAATATTAATTAAGCATCCATTCTGCTTAAAAGTTCAAATAGGTATGCACTATGATGGTTTATAAGAGAGGAATAAAATGATGATGATCATCATCATTATCATCATAGGGAATGAGCAGGGAATGTGATAATGACAAAAGTACCTGCCACTACTGACAATGAAAACGATTTCAAATCCTCCAATCGTTCTCTCTCTGCATACAAGCCCAACAAACTTGATTCCGTTTTACTTAATCATAATCAGCAAGATGATGATCATCATCAGAGTCACTCCTTGTTAGTTTCCCCTCTGCTCTCTTCCACACAAATTATTCCCCTATGATTCATTCAGCGCCTTATCAATCCTTCTGAGATGCACAATGAATCTCAATGATTTGTATGAAAAATTTTTGAAGTCTGACTGCATCCCTCATGCACCAATCTCATATATTATATCATCCTATTCCATCTGTATCACTTCTAGGGGATGAAAATGATGGGACCAAGTCTAATTTACAGCGACGGCGGTTTACTCATCCTTACAAATTTATAAAAGGCATCTCGATTCGTGTCAATTTACTCTGTTCTACTTGTCAAATGTCAATCAATACATGTGCACAAGTCTTTACTGCCAGAATAGTCAAATAAGCTTTAACCTCTTCTTATCTTTGGAATAAAATTGGGTGACCTTTTTCATAAAAAGCATTGAATATGAATTTCAGCTTACCAGGTCATTGTTAAGACTTGATGGTGATGCTGTGTCATAACATCAACATCATATCATATCATAATATTTAGGTAGCCAACTACTCAGTGTGTATCCTACACAAAGGATCTTCATGATATTATTAGGTATTATTATGATAATCCCTTTCTGAGTCTTGCGATGCCACAAACGCATAATAAATATCTATAGAGGACGGAACGGAAGATAAAAGTAGATGGGATTTGTAAACTAGCTCTGAAATTAGGTTGCACATTGCCACTTCCCACTAGTACAACTACTTCTGGATAAAACAATGACTAGTTTGAAGGAAACGAAACCACTGATGTTATTACACACAGCTTGTTTGTTACACTTCAGTACTAAAGGAAGGAAGGAATAAGGACTGAACGATTTCTACTTTTAAAACTTGAAAGGTCTCAAGAGAGGAGAAAACCAGTGGTGGTGGACTAAACTGCCAGAGTATTACAATATCATAATAATAGTAATGATAATAAGCTCGTTTCCTATCTTCTTCTTCCGAATAACCAACTCTCTATTTCCCTATTCACAACTAACAATCATATTCCCAGCAGAAGACTAAACTATCGGCTATAAAACGATGCTTTTGGAATACAAAACCGGACTTAAAATCAGTTCTACTATGATACACTTTTATACACTAGCTATATAGCTAAGGGTATTAAGTGTATCCGGACTGTATAGGCTGTGTGTGACTTTGCAATAACCAAATGAATGCCATTGCCCTTCACTCGAGCTATTTCACATTTTGCTTTCATGGAGAAAGCAATGTCATCCTCGTATTTGTAATAATAATATATACGAATGAGTTTTAAAGGGCTATGGGTGGGAAGGAAGAAGAGGATTTTGCACTGTAAACTCTCAACACCCTTCATACTATTCACTATGCATGAATTTGCCTTTCCGGCTGAGTATCTTTTCCGATCTTACCATCATCGTCATAATCATCCTAATACTTTTGTAGCAGCGGCAGAAGTTCACATTATATTATGGCTATTTATTAACCCTCCCCCTGGTAAAAAAAGAGAAAGAAGACAGGGAAGTAAAAAAGTTCATTACATTTTGAGTGACTCTAGATTTTAGATTCTATACTCTGGATAGTGTATCGCACTAGTATGGTTAGAAGTATAAGCAAGTAGCAACGATCCATCCATACACGCCAAGGATGCCATCATCATCATCACCATCATCTCATGATCATACACTTTCCCTGTCCGTGCTTTTTATTATGAAACGTTTATTTTATGCAACAGACTAAGCATAACGCTTAGTTTTGTGTTGATTCAATGTCCCCTCTGGGGGCATTTCAGCCTGATGCATGGCTCCGCTCAACTGACTCAACTCAACAACCCGGGCACTTTTACTCCTTTTTCCTTACACTAAAACCAAAGTTTCGCCTGAATTTTCATACCTACAACCTTCAACCTAGAATCTACAACCTACATACATAATCATATTTTCCCCTGTAGACAGTTCAGTAGGACTAGGAGGTATGAACGAACCTTCAATAATATTATATAATGTCTGCCGTGGATATTCTCAGCAGATAAACTTCTAGAGGAATTCAAATAACTATCCTTATTCAGAATCTCTATCTATTTTTCCTAAGTGTATTTATTATAATGTTATGGTATATGCTTAGGTACACAAGCTACCGGGTCAAACCACACCATACTTCAACAGAATTTTAACCTTTTGACTTCATCGACCTGGAAATAACTTTCTAGAAAACTTCTCACTATCGCACTGTTTTAAAAACTGACTTTTGGTCAATATCACATTTTAAAACCTCTCTTGTATTAACAAATCGCCATTTATTCATTATCAAGACTAATTTTTACCGACCAGTAGCAAAATGCTTTTAAAAAATTAAAAGATGTCTTTACATCTTGTCTAAGACTCAAAACAAACTAAAATATATTTGAACTGGAGTGAATATCTCTTTGAGACTTTTCTAAAGTCTTCTCACCGGATCAGTCTCCACTCTTGCGAATCGGATTGTCCATGAGGAAACTGAGAGAGTAAATACATAAAAGAATGAAATGGCTAAGGAAGCCATTCACTATCAATGCTTCACATCACATCAACTATGTCTTAAAGGTGCGTTAAGTACTTCGCACAATTTACCTTCTTGAAAAAGTGAAAAGAGAGGGAAAAGTGCTGGGAAGAAAGGGGAAAAAGAAGAGAAAAGAAAGAGAAGGTGATTTCTCCCTTTTTACTTTCTTCTTCATTTCTTCCTTTTAAAAAGGATTGTGTACAAAGTACAAGGAAGCAGCTTCTACCTGCATACAACACAACCTTTACTACACCGAACATACCACGAAGGATCATCATGAGTATCACAACTGCCACCACCATATCACCATAAACATCACTCCTTATCGTCTTACCTTACCAACCATATCGATTTTAATGTTTGATGCCACTCTAATCCAGTCTAGTGTAACACATACACAAGGCCAGGACAATACTTGCATGCATTTCATTCACTTTTTAACGATTCTTCAAGACTGGGAAAGGTAAGTCTGAAGGTAGTTTTGTTCCTTGATCTCGTGCAAATACTCTCCCTCCTCTCTCTTTACCCACTACATGTTACATTGTGATGATGTTTCAACCTCTTTTTCATCTTCAATAACGTACATATATATTTTGTTCATAAAATATCACACATATAGAAAACACCCCTTTCTATTTCAAGGTATTCATCTTTTTCTCCAGTTTCTTTTTATACCTTAGTTATATCCTCTATTACTCTTGGAAGAGTTGTGATGTGAAGCCCTAAACATCTTCAGGTTAGTGTTAGTTTCTTAACCCTCTCGTTGCAATCAGTACTTGTAGACAGACTATTACTACTTTCCCCTTTGGTCGAGACCAGACCAGACCACTACCACCACTTTTCTACCTAACACGATACGACCATGAGGAGGAAAGAAGACTTTGTCTCAACTTTTCACCTCAACTCTTTTTTGAACAAGTTGAAAAGTTGCAAAGTTTTTTCTTCCCTCCGAACCATGTAAACTACTAAAGTAAAAACGAAATGGGAAGAAGAAAGGGAAAAGAAGTAGAAGAGAAAGAGGAAGGAAATCTTTTCATTTCAAAGCTTCCTTTTACTTCCTATTCGTACTTGCTATATAAACCCCTATTATATGAGTCGTTCAGAAATTCTATTTGATATTTGTGTTAAATAGAACACTTTCTTTGATTTACTTTATTCTGATTGGGAAATGACAAATATAAAACTGTGTTCATCACGTGTGTCATTTATTTGACGGAGTTAACAGACACTTTAAGCTTCTACCTTGATAACTCTTACAAAATTTAATCCCACGTCAGTTTGTAATATTATTAAAGTTTATGGCGTTATTTCTAAACTGTACTAAAGGAACTGTGAACTATTTCTACACCTATCATCATCCAGTAATAGTAATGTTATATAAAATATAATGTAATATATAACGATAAACTAACTAACTGCATCAACTCATCCACCAAATAGAGGTCTTCTTCTTTTCTACTTCATACTCCATACTTCATACCATGTAATTGGAAACTTCAGTCTGAAGAAAGAAAGTCCATTCTACCCCTTTCGCCTTATCCTTTGGCTCTTTCACAAAACCCACGGGGTATATTACATCAGAATATTATAACTTTATACAAGGAGCATATGAAGATTTTTAAGGAGACCAATTTAGTTTTGCATTCATAAGTATTCTTTCTATTATTGGGAGGAGAAACGATATGCAAGTTCTGTGAAATTATATAGAAATCTCATCTGACGCAAGAAAGACATTTATACGAAAAGAAAGTTAACTTAAGTTACTCATACTTTTTGAACGAAAAGACTTCAACCTTTTTATATTCATCCGTTTCCTTTTTAACGGGGAAGAAGCACCTAGAAAGTATTTTTACAATTTTAGTGTGAGATTTCTTCATTTTATTATCCCTGACAAGTTAAGCAATACTTAAGTGCTACTATGTACTATAGATGCAAAACGAAAATCTCTCTCAACTGTTTTCAAGTAAGGAATGATTAACTCTT
Organism: Isotoma caerulea; assembly: GCA_034696405.1. NCBI lineage: Eukaryota > Metazoa > Arthropoda > Collembola > Entomobryomorpha > Isotomidae > Isotoma > Isotoma caerulea. The sequence continues at coordinate 24,040 of JAQFZZ010000059.1, read as the reverse complement.
TTCAGATCCATTTTTATATGGGTTTCATTTCCCATTCATTCTTTTCAAACTATCTGCCTGCGTACAATCACCACTTTTCAGTAGTTGTGTAGGATTAAACCTTTTTTTATACTTGGCAACTGACGTTAATTATCAGTTATATAATTTTATTAACGTTTTCAATGAAACTATTAGTTGCAAAAAGAGTTCTTTAGAAAGAGTTCATACCTTTTGAACTGTTTCTACCAAAACATCAGTTGATGCGAGACGTGTCACACCAACTAATATTTTATTTGTTAGGTTGGAATCAAAGCTGAAGAAAAGGAAGTTCAATAGAACCAAAGATATTTTGAGTATGACATAATTAATGCATGTAATATCTCCTATGAACTCTACTGCGGACTGCATTCAATTGGAAAGACCCCCTTCAAATGGGATGACTAATATTACATAAAGTAAAAGAGAGAGATAAGAGTGTCGAACAGATTAAATGTAATCAAAGAATAGAATCTAAATGACATAAAGAGAGTTAACATTATATTACAATAACCATTAGCTGTTCTGGCCATGTCATGAGTTCCTCTCTTGTTTGATAACTCTTCGGCCCTGGTGTGCTGTATTAGGGTAAAGTAAAGGGCTCTTGACACAAAGTCATCTCCAGCTTGTCTATCCTTCATATAGTTTTACTTCCATGGTACATCCAATCGAATCCACAAGGATGATACTATGACAGACAGATCATATGTCGAAGTTCACTTTGAATTTCTATCTTATAAAATAGTATTTATCTAGAGGATCCAAAGGTTCATTAGAGCCACAGCCACAAACTAACGCCGACATATGCTCAATCCATAAAAGAAGATCAGAAAGAGATAAAGTTTCCAGAGGGTGAGAGTATTTTCTGACTCTGACAAATGTATTTGGTCGTCGACTAGTGTTTGAAAAGAAAGATACAAATGAATGGAAATGAATATCCACTCTACGGATCTGCCAGCCAGATAGTTGTATTATATTATGTACCATCCGAGAGTGCAAATAAAGCAGAGCAAAGTACCACAATAGGTAGATAGAGTAGAAGTAGGGAATCTAGAAGTATGCAGATCAGCCGATTTGGTTGGATCTGACTGAATGGATGGATCTGCTCGTTCACACAACTTTTGTTGGGTTGGGATCGGTTTTGGGTGAAATGACTCTTTGGTTTTCTCTCTATAATACCCGGAAACTCCACTTAACTTGGGAAAGTTGAAAATGTACTGGGTCCAGAGATATACAGTAGTAGAGGAAATTAGTAATAAATCTATCTCTCTGTTTTTCTCTATCCAATCCCATTTCATTTCATTATTTCATTCATCCCATCCACTCCCTGTCCTCACAATCAGTTCACTCAGTCAGTCTATCTTTCCTAGTTGGTCTCCCTATTTTGGTTTTGTTTGCCTAAAAACCAAAACCAACTTGAACCGAAGTTACCACAGTCAGTACCAAAAGAGGATTGAAAGTGAGGTCTCTACACATTAAATCACAAAATACGGCAAGAAATCTCTTTCCACAAAGCTAAACTGATTTCTACTGACTACATACAACTAGCATATACATTATTGTGTACAACACGATGGGTTGGAACAAAACAAATGACCTCATGAGATAAATGACATCCTTTGGTCTCTTGGATTGACTGTAACTAAATTAAATGGAATTAAATGAAACCACTAAGCACTTTTTCCCCTGTTGTTCCAAATTTCTAAGCTCAAATCAACATCAACACCAACCACAGGAGAATTTTCAAGGGAAAGTAAATAATATTCCCAGGGAAAATTTGGGAACATTCTTGACTTTTTTACCATGGCGAGGAAGCTATTAAATTGAGAATTAAAGATCATCATAGAAGAGACTTACAACTCATTAATGTCTGTCCTCACGTACAGATTTTTTCATCTTTAAAGAAATGACGATAACATTTAAGGCAATAATTGCAAATAATTGTACGAGTTACGGAAGGTACAAATTGCTACCAATGTTTTACACCGGTATAAAGGTTTCTTCGGAATATTAATTTCTCGCCACGGGACACTTGTCACAGAAGTTCATAGCAATGCGACTCCTTGTACATACCAGCCCAATGTGTTTACTCGTAATTATATATTATGTTCATAAGAATCCATCTTACATCCTCTTTTTTATAATTCAAAAGGACTGGAAACCAGCTTGATCCTTTGTAACTCCAAGCAAGTGTGTTATTTTCTGGTGGTCAGGTATAAAAACAACTCTAAGCGGACATAAATAAAATTGGTAAGTACCATTATTTACGTTCGACTACCTGGAAGTTAATTTGAAACATAATAGAAATTAAATTTGTAAAATACACTGGATAATTTTAAGCGGCATTAGGAATTAAAGTATTAAACAAATATAAATTTTAGTAATTATGGCTTCCTCCAATCCATTTATACTAGTGTGGCCTAAACTATTAAATTATATTGTTCTCTCCACGCTTGGCGTACTTATTTTATTAATGCCTTATTGTATTGCGGTTGCAGGTTAATGCGTTCCCTATAGATTCTTTAAGCTTAACATTAGTAGTTTGTATTAGATTGAAATAAACGAGTTTAAAAAACTGAAAAGCTAATTTGAAAATACAAGCCTACATTATAATTACAATTGGAGTAGGTTTATACCCTAGGACAGATGTCAAACGCCAGTAAGGTTGTACTTCAGTTAGATAAGTGGCGAGTTAAAGGTAGTAAAAATTCTGAGACAGTATGTACGCAAAGCATAGTAATTTCTTCGTGTACTTCTAAGTTCTAATACTTATTAGATCTTCAATCGTAAAACTTATCGTCCAGCTAATAATATCGGCTTAAGAGTTTGTAAAAACTTTGGGAACCTTTTCAAACGATAATACCAACAGCTGCTTAATCTCATATTACAGAAAGAAGACATGTGATGTACAATTTACTACAATGGATCTTTGAGTCGACATGGACAATTCGATCTTTAGCCTCGCAGCTGAACTACACTTTCAACATTATACTTATACAAGAAAAAATTGGATATAAATTGGTATACAATTTGATACAATTTATCCAAAGGAAGATCAAAAATCAAGTCCCGTCTTTTCAAATGTACAATTACCCAAGGTAAAAAACTACATAATGATAGTTTGTATGGACGTACGTACGTTTTCCATAATACGCGACCTAAATTCAATTTATTCTGCTCCATATTAAATGGCTCTAATTTGTACTTCACAAACATCAAAGACACAAGGGTGTCATTTCATACTCTTTGCTCATCACATCACATAATGCTAGATTACAAACCGTGCTAAACTATCCATTATATTTTTAAGGAACATCATCCATCTAATAGGTAAAAGGGTTGCTTTCCTCGTATATATCATATCAAAAGGGATCATTAGTATTCAAAGTAGTCCTCGAGTATATTAAGCAGAGTGAGTGAGGGAATGGAATCAGTCTTACAATCAGATGAGAAAAAAATCCACCTTCATAATTTACTTGCATACAACAATAGTGAAATGGACAACGGCAGAGAAGTCGTTTTTAATAAGACTGGACTGAAGCAAGATGGAAAATACAATGCACATAACATGCATGCATACACGCACAAACAAACATTGACCTGACAGCTTCCAAAATTTAAAAAAAAATCAAACTGGACACTTGGTACAAAGGAAAAAAGTAATAATATTTTATTAGGTGCGGCAGCAAGAATACTATTTTACTCTGATGGATCTTACCTAATTCATCATCATCATCTCTCATGAACTATCATTCCATTATAGATTCCTGAATTTTTACAAAAGATCCGAGCAGAACTCCAATTATTTTACTTGGCACTAAATTTTAGATCAACCACAAAGTAAATATTTTCCACATTGGTTGTTTTGGTATGTCAGGTGTTTCTTACATTGACCTTAAGTTCCTCAAGCGTACAAACAGCTTGTCACACAACATTAGCTTACCTGCACTATAAGATAAGAAAAATGTTAGAAGGATTTAATCGCTTTGTGAAAGCTAAAAGCCGGCGGGTCGGGTAGGGAAAATTCCAATCCTCAGACTGATTGTACTTTATCGAAGTACTTTTTTAAAATGGTAAAAAAATCATCCCATACTTTATTACATACCGATGAGAAGACTATACCTAATATAAATTATAACTTTTTAAAACATTAGTAATGTAAAGAAGGCCACTGCATCGTTCCAGTATTCTTATCACAGTACAGATGTGTAATCTCTTTTCTAAACATTATTCAAATGCCGAGATACTACAAAAAGTTAAACAAAGAATCTTCCACGATTAATCTAGCAAAAAGTAAAAACAGCTAAAAGGATTGGCAACAGGTATCCTCTTCTAAGTCGCATGTAATTTAAGGAAAAATTGACAGTTAATTTTTGTACGCAAATCTTAGCAGTTTTAGAAGTTTTTTTTGATAATTTAAAAAATCTTAAATTTTGGTTTTCTGGATAGCAATAGAACGAGAGTGATTTCCCCTTTGAATTTAATGCACTGCATCAACCGTCATGATTTCATCTCATGTTAAAATTTAGATTTGATATCGAATCCAGCTAAAAAGATCATTTCATGACCATGACTTTAAGAAAAAGGAGGAGGGTCATTGCAGGTGTGTGTTCTGCAATGAAATAGAAATTCCACGTCCCATTAAAAATACAAAAGGCAGTTTGCCCGTCCTCCTCATTCTCTTTGAAGCCTTCTTGAGTTTCTTTACGTACACTATAATAATATAATATATTTACTAGAAAAGAGTAAATGATGGGGCAAAGCCAAGGGAAATATACTGTTTTAAACAAAACCGAACTGAACTTTCATGACTTTTTCATAAAAAACACTTTTTACATAAAATCATGATGTTGGCTTTAAGAAATAATGAAATTACTATTACCACAACCAACTATGACCTTGTTTGAGGAAGGAAAAGTCTATATAGTGTGTTTACGAGTTGGCTCATTCCTTACGATAAGATGCGATGCATGATGAGGATAATGTTAATGGTCCCTCTAGGCTGTGTATGAATTCTGAGAAACACTTAAAATCAAACAACAACAGTTCTGCGTCAGTTTTAAGATAAAAAATCAACTATAGACTGTACAAAGATTTCAATTTACTTTGAAAACTCAAGGGGAGGAAATTAAACTAGCCACGTAAAGTTTTCGTACACATTAAACCTCTAATTACATGAAAAATCATTAATTTCCCGTCAGTCATTGCGAATATAAAAAAGTCTTAAGTTTAAAATCCTTCACAACATTCCATTCAGTAAATCTCTTCAATGAATCATGCATAATGTATAATATATTTTGGGCCCGGAGTTAAACTTAATTTATGTATTTTACTGCATATAAAAGTCAATCACTTGTGCAAATACTCCATCGCACTTGAATATGATTTTAAAAATTGAATATTTTTTTAGCAAAAAGTAAAAGTGTATATAATTTACACTCTAAATTTGTAAGTACTTATTTTGCATCAAATTCAAAATATTTATTCTAACAAATGGCACAACCGGTATAATAATACAATATACAGTCGGGCAAAAATACGCTTACAAAAGATCCCCCCACAAGTTTAAAAGACTCGATTTATCATGAAAGTTCTTTACGCTACGCCTGGACTCAGACTACACAATGCAATGCTACATAATACACAATGGTAGTAATACAATTCTCGGAAACGTCCACCCTGTCCACTTCCCAAAATTCTAGAACCTCTCTAATGCACTAAACTATAGCAAAGAAGTAAGTTATTCCATTAGGATGAACGGTACAAAAAAGGGTTTCATAAAGTATAAAACTCGGGTAATATTAAACCCATTCGTGATGATTTACTGCACAATGAACTTAAGGTTAAAACACTTACACCTAAAAACCTGCGGTCAGAGCACATAAAACGCTCACACGAAATTCGGATATTACCTTCAACTACTACCATACCACACTTAGACACCTTTATAACATAACCGTAACCCTTTTCTATATTATGCTATGATATGAGTATCAAAGAAAAGTCCGCTCCATATTTTCTATACCTGCTGGTCTCTACAATACTAAATACTAATCCAGAAACCTACATTTCTATTTTCAACAATAATAGAAACAAAATTCGACATCCATGAGTAAAGTCAATTTGAGTCACTCGACAGTGAATAAATGTCAAGATGACTTACCAGATCGTGTTTATGCGTTTGTATTTTACTCTCATGTGTGTGCCATATCATATCCTATCGTAAAAGATGTAAAGTCTACGGTGTTATTTTATACTCGTTCGTTTTTGCGTACAACAGAAATGCTTGGCTAAGTGCATAACTAAAATATTTATTAAAATACGTACACAATACACATATACACTTAGGTAACTATTACTTAGTTTTTTCTAAATAATAATACTACTTGGCTGTTATCTATATAGAGGTATGCAGTTAGTGTGGAAGTGGAATAGTAGTTTTTATTTACTAAAATCCATTTCTAAGAACTGCACAATTCTCATAAACTATTACTTTCCAGTGTATGTTACACTCTTACAAAAAAAATAGCAGGAGCGAGCAAACCAACTTTTTACTTTTAATGACTATAAAAACCAACACATTATATAGAGAAACACACAAAGAAAGTCACTTTATATCTTATCATTCATTTCTTTCTCTAAACGCAGCGTCAAATCAAGCTCTTTTCACATTTCTTCAAGACTTTGAGCTCACACTAAAGAGTTAGTAATAGGGAAGGGTAAGGGTTAGTAAAGTTTTTAAGATTTTTAATTCAGTTTACAACAAACTAACTGGTTCGTATCGTATGTATGTGCATTATTAACCCTATGTCTACTGCAGTACCGAACTCAAGTGCCTTTAATACCTTACATTATTATTATTATCATCATTACATAAAAGCATTCATACATTGTATAATATTAAAAGGTTTAAAAGAAATAGGTACATAAGGTAAATGCATTAGACAAACTCTTCTAATATGTTTTAAGTGAGGCGAGGCAAGGATAAGAAATCAAAAAAGTAGAGTAGGCAGTACTAAAGGAAATACTTGAGAGGAACAAAAAAGACTCTTAATGGAGTGGGTTGTGAGTCCGTCTCCGATTGGGAAATAGATGGAGATTGATTAGTTTTTACTTCTTATGCCAGAGGAATTTAACTCAACTTGACATATCTTCAAAGAAGTTCTAGAACTATTTGACGAACACAGTGTAATACTATATAATAGTTTCCCTTATGTCAATCTCCACTCCGTATTAAATGTAATATTATAAAAAATAACAAGTTGCAAGTCAACCTTTAGAGAAAGGGAAGTGAACACTACCTGTCTCTCTCTCTCTGTGTCTCATAAAATCTCTCTCTTCTTTGATCTAGTCTTGTTCAGGAAAAAATCATAATGAAAATAATAATAATAATGTTTTAGGTTCATGAGAATGTCAAACAACTCAAGGAATTCTAATCCCTCAGAGTGACTAACTGACAGTATGAGAAGGACATATTTTTAAAACACTTCGCCTTTGATCTTAATGCAATCCTTTTGAAAAAATCCTTCTTTAACTGTTACATACTCAAATGTCAGATCTTAATACCAACCAAACAGACCTACCCTGATTAAAGAGTGTTTAGTATACGAGTTGTAAGTTTTTTAAAGCGTGTTAAGTATTTTATTAAAAGAATAAAAAATAATTATTTTTGTAAATTTTTATAAAATTAAATCAGAAAGTAAACGTATGACTTTACTAAAATACCTCATACTTGTATTCATAATTATTTCCTGTAATCCTCTCTAATTTAATCTTCTTTTTGCATACACGTACCCTTTCAAACAAAACAGGTATTTCCTCTGGAGGAAAATAATAATGATAAAACTCCTAATGAGTTATTTTTACTCTCTACTGCTAAGCCATGTTCATACATTACATTTGTTACTAATATTAATCCAAAGATCAGAGGGGCAAAAGTATTACTCCAAAGATGAGTTTGCAATGATACCACAAGGTAACTGTGTGCAATCAATGCCCAGTGTTCACGCACGTAAGGGAAAAGCCCACTGATTGCATTGGTGGTTGCATTGCAACACAAAATCACAATTATAACATTTCCAGACAGACAGAAAGGATTTAACCTTCCAGAGGTTATTGTTGATATGTAGAGCACAATAATAATGGAAATTAAATACAAACTACTAAGGGCGAATAGAAAGGTACGGAAATGAGATTTTACTCGAGAAGTTAAACATGCATGTATGTATGTACGTATTCAACACACTAACTAATAATAACTAGAAAATATACAAAACCAAACCATAGACCCCATACTCCCTGGTCTTAACCTGCCCGTTGGTATTGTTCAGTTCAATGCAACATTCAACTAAGGTAAATCTGCGAACCGAGAGGGAAAGTAGCAGCAGTAGGATTTCCCGTGTTTCCACTTACAACATTTATTTGAATAGAACAGAAGCTAGCTAGCGGCAAACGAAACATTATTAAAAGCAGAGTGAAACGATTTAACATGCTAAACAGTGGGTTCTGTAATAACCACCATAATATATTACATTCAACACTAAAAACTCTATAGGTAGTAGTAGGTAGATCCTTTTAAATTCTGATGTACACATTGCATCATCATCATCATGGCAAGCAAAGGTAGTTTAGTAATATTATGTTAAAGTAAGAGAGAGTAGGAGGAGGGTCATTAGCCGCAAACCAGGATAATGCTAACTAAGCTCTGACGGAGCCTTAAGTCTCCCGATTTATGTAAAGATCTAATGGCACTGCTGGATGGAACACAGAAGAGTCTACAACGATTCAAAATGTTTTATACATAATAATAATATCTAATAGCGTTTCGAAGTTACATACAACAACAACTAACGGCTTCTGCTATTTAGGTTAGATTCAGTTCATTTTCTACGTAATGTGGATACTTGTGAATGGCTCCTGGCTAACTGGAATCATCATCACAGAAAGACCAAACCACTAGAAGATGTGAGAAATAATAGTATCATATCATGCAAGAAAACTCATTTCAAATGTAAAGACCATTTCCGAAAGAGCTTCGTACATACTTTACATACAATCATTTGGTAGAACTTATAACTCCCTTTGTTGGGGAGATAGTTAATATTATACAGTTAATGTTATAAATACATAAATGATCATGTACATACCTTCTTAATGATCCCTTGGTTCGTTCCGACAAATGCAACTGTGTGTTGTTCAGTTGCTGCGAGGGCGATTGATGTCAGAAGAGTGTCTGGGAATCGGATTGCTGCGGTTTGTGCTATGGGAATTGTACCCGAGATTTTTAGGCCGACGTCACAAAAATTTGGAATATTTCCGGCACCCTGTGAAATAAAGAAAAAATATTTAGCATTCAAAATTAAAATATGCAAGTTTAATTTCATAAATCATTTTCAAATCATTCAATAATTTAATAGACTTTTAATTTATAACTTTCACTTGTCGCTGGCTGATTCCACCGAACACCGAAAGCGGGTTTTCAGTGGATCCACCAGCCCTTTTTCATGTCCCTTGTCCCTACCTACCATATATATGCAGTTTGCAGTTGTTAACCTTTACATCAATTTAGTAGATTTTGCATGAATCATAGATCATACATATACAAATTATTGTGCGTGCTTTGGTATTTCTCGTAATGAAATAAAAAATCACGGATTCTTTTTCCCACAAAATGACTCCTACTTAGAAAAGAAAACTAAAAATAATATCCGATGCGGTAAGTACACTTGATTTTGCAATAGGAAAACAAACTGTATGAATAATGCAGATAAATTATGATGAAACATCATCAAAGCCTAAATAAACCTGTGGCAATGCATAATGTAGTTTGTTTCATGGAAAGGTAACTAACTAAATAAAAGTGAAAAATGTTGTGGTTTTGCAATTTCTCTAACAAACTAAATTTATTATCTCTTCTGCATAAAATGGTCCAGCCCGCATCACCGCGCACACTTTTCCCAAGGATAATTTTAAGAACTAAGCTTTTCAAGTCGAAGAGTAAAGTCAAATCTAAAGATTTGTTTAAACCCCAAAAGGTTTCACTTATTCATTTTTGGTAATATAAATATTCACTCTTCTCAAGACTCAAAGGTGAATTCCATTAGTTAAACAAACTCACTACTATCCTACCCTCCCAGACTGTTGCAACCAAGGGTCTCATTCTCATTTCGCTATCATTACATATAAATATATAATATTTGTGTTACACAACACAACCATCCACCAGTAATTGAAGACCATCTTTGAGAAGAAAAAGCTTCAAGCAAATGTAAGTAAAGCAAAACCTCAAATGAAGTTCACTGGCTGGAATGAAATGTCTTTTAACTTGTTGCTTTGCTTTACTTTTACTCGCTGAGAATCCTCAAAGTAATAAATATGTCTTGGAAGAATCAACCCTGGGAAAAGAAGCTGACCGCATTTTTAATTTTTTGATGTGTGGCATTCTGGCATTATTGGCAATGTTGGGTATTTTCTTATTTATTTACTGAAGAGAAAATCTCATATGATTATTATACAACATAAAATAAAACTACCTTGTATACCCTTCTTTCTTTTGAAGTACGTCAAGTCAAGAAATATCCTAACCCTAATGACGGCAATAATCCTTTTGTAAATAAAAAATTAATACAAAGTATCGTTATATAACTCTGATTGTAAAATGCACTTGGCTTGGGTACTACAGCACTTCAACCTCGTTTGCATTTTTACAGTAGTTTGAATCTTTGCGATGTTGTAAACTTTAATTTTCTTCTGTAGCATTTGGATACGTTATGGGAGGAGAGTTCAGGGTTTAAAAGGCTCTAGAAAAGTACAGACAAATCTTGTAAATCTCTTAAATTTAATATGTTCATATTGACGTAAAATTACGATAAATAAGGTATAAACATAAAATAAAAGACGGATCTTATATAAGTTCACCTTGTTAATCTGAAAATAATAAAAAGAGCAAACACATAAAACAGGTACTTGGATGTAGACCATGCAGATACAAATTACAGGGCTTTTTGCATCAACTCATATCTTAAAACTCATTTCATTTAATAAAAAAGGCGGACATAATATAACAACGTGCATCATTTTATCTACATACATAACAACTCAGCTAATCAATTCCTTGCCTTCAGTTGAGCCTGTTTTATCTTATTAGTCTAGAGATATGTTCAAGTAGATATCTTAAAAAAGATTAAAAAACTACCTCTTGAGTTTACCTTTCCTCCATTCCATCTTCATAATTTTTTTAGCAAAGATTCATACTATAGGTATTTAGTACATAAATAAATTGAAAATCAAATTTATTTTCTGCAATCAGTTATTCATGAAAAATTCTATTAACCAACCACAATTTTTAGGTTTCTTTATTTGAGACAAAAACTATTCTTTGACGTCTTACAAAATCTTGTATGCATTGCTTATAAAGAAACCTGAATTCTCGGTTAAAAGCTTCGGTTGTGTTGTGAACGGCCTTCTAAAATGAGAACTGAAGGTAGGTAAAGGCCGTAAAGGATGTAAAAGTAAAACTATCTCGATTTACTTTACACACCCTAATCAGGAGCCATTCTTCTCAAAATTAACTTTTAAACGACATGCTTTAAAACTTAATTTGTCGAAGGAAAACAAAACTATAAGTACAACGCATGCATATTATTGCCTTGTTTTTGAACCACGCTTAAAATAGCTTAGACACAATTTGGAATGGAGTTTAATAACCGCAAAAGAAAATTATTTTACGATTATTAGATGGACTTCATGTACAACTTTAAAAGATAAACAGCAGCTTACACTCAGAGGTACAGTAAATAGCCTATATTAAGAGAGAAAATAGAAAAAATATAGGGAACATAAGAAAAATATTTATAACTGACTGACTGTACCACAAAGCAACCAACTGTTTGGTTTACTTAAAATAAATTGATGTTAGTTATGATAAATATGATATGAAGACTGTTTTTCTCACGTGGAATAATGAAAAGGGAAAACATTTTATGACTTCCCTCTTCTTCAGTTATTCTTATGGAACTTGTTAATAATGCTGAATATATATGTAACATAATATTATTACCTATGTTGTATTACGTTATTGCCCTGAATTTATCTTGATGAGTTATAAATTCGGCGTCACCCAATCCACAATCATTTTGTAAAGCAAACAAGCCTTTTTTTCAACCTTTTTGTTGTATATATTAAATTGAAAGTTAGGAGAGAGCTTAATTGAACATGCAAGTTAGTTGAACTTGACTACATCTTAGTAGCATATTTAACTATTATCTATATTGTAGACAAACAAAGCCCAACCACTTAATATGTGTTTAAGACTTTCTTACTTTTACAGTTTTATGACACCTTATTCAAGAACACAATCAACCTTGTCCTTTATTGCTCACTTGACTTGTTTGCTTTCATTTATGATTTTCCATTCTACATTTTACTGTCTAGATTATCTTACTATTATTCCTGTGTTACCCTTCAGTCTACAGTCTACATCTACAGCACGGGGATTTTTTTCAATTGTTAACTTTTCTGGTTATTGGTTTTGTTTTAAGTGAAGTAAATTAAAATATAAGGTGGGTTTACAACTCTTGCATCTATCTTCAATTACCTAGGATAAGACTTAACTTGTAATTTACAGGAATGTAATTTAGCCTGGAAAGTACAATCTGTAAATGGAAAAAAACTCAATTTAGAAGTGTGGAAGTGGTGCAAGATACCATATAATGCAGATTCAAAACCAAAGAGATCCGAAAAGATTACTAAAAAATGTAGAGGAAAAGATCTCAACGTATTATTATTTTAAAGTTTTTTTTCCACAAATAATTTTTAAGATTAGCTGAAAGTTAAAAAGTTTCCAGTAATTCTGGATGATGTTAACCCGTTAAGATAACTTTAGTTGCAGCAGCCAGTCAGTCAGTAGTACAATTATTTCACTGTTGACTGTAGTTGAATTTATCTGACCTATTAAAAGCAAAGATACGAAATGCACGTCAAAAAGATTTTTTCCTTCTTATACTTAACAAAGATAATCTTTTATTGTAAAAAGTGAGTAAGGGAATAAAACGTATAAGAAAAAAGTGGACAGACCCATGGCCCACCTGTGGAATTAGACGATGCACTTTACTCAAATTCATTTCTGATTCCTTATCTAATGGCGATACATTTATAAGTATGTACTTCTTATAAAGGAGAATTCATCCCAGCTTCTTATTTTACTATTATCAAATGCTACTTCTACTAACTGTATGCAATAACACAAATATTTTAGATGATTACGACGAGGACGAAGGAGAGAAATGGCTTGACTTTTTAACCACAGCGTAGAATGCCAGGCCATCCAGCCAGGTAAGAAAAATCTAGTCTAGTCATTCTCTCTTGTTATTATTGATATTGTGATGTAATAGTATAGAAGTTAGCGATGCTCTCTTTTTTTATTTCCTTTTTACCTGTCCATCTTCCATTTAATCTGGAAGACGACGGAAGGATGAAGGAGCATGTGCTTGAACATCGTACACACAGCACAAATATCACAAAAATATTAAGTATTCAAGACTCAAAAAGATTTAAATTCTAGAATGATCTGACAGAGAATTTTTTATTCGTTTGGTAGTTACATTTTCCAGTGAATCAATTGGACTGGATGTTTTCAGAAATTTGTCTGATTGAAATTTTTCTAAAAATAAAATCGAAATATTTTCTTTAATATTATTATTTTAAGATTAATTTAAAATACTGAATTAAATTTAAAGTGTTCAAGACAACTTTTAAAAAACTAATTAAACGAGTAAAATAAAAGCTATTAAAAGTTTATAAAGCATTAACAAATCATTCAATTAAAAAGCCCATTTATAAATCCTCATTTCCAGAAACAAAATCTCACGAACGAATTCATGAATGAGAATTTATAAAAATGTCAACTTGTTCCAACCAGGTAATAACATTTAGAACATTAAAGATATATTCTCAAGAACTCCTATTTAGATTTGAGAGACTAGAGTGGGCCAATTAGGAATATATAAACTGTCAGGCAGAACGGATGGACTGCAGTCAAATGACTTGCTTCTTTCATGAAATGCCGTAAAGTTTAATTGAAACAGAGGGTCAGCTTTTAGCTTGGGCTATTACAGAGTTTTTATCAGGTCGGTCATGTCAGACTTGTCATCTTAGTATTTAATAATAAGAATAAGAATAACATGAAAGAATCCTCTGTGTCCTTGCCTACAATAAAAATACCACAACAGAGCTTAATTTAAGTGAACAAGTACACATATGAAAGTCCCCAGTACAAATAGACATTTTCCACATACCACATTATGAAGATATTCATTTGCTAAATAGATTAGTATGCTACTGATATTAATCTTTATAACACAATTAAATCCTGACTTGCAGAGAATTCATTTATGGGGATTGTAAATCAGCAGGGAATGAATTACAAAGTCGCCGACGCGACCGACGCCACCCAGTGTTAACAGGTAAAGGGTAATTTATTCCAGATGCTACGGTAGTTTTCAAATGTACGAATTACTTTGGCCAACATAAAATTATACAAAATGAAATGGGATATATAATAGAGATCACATAAGCTTATTAGCATTAAGTAGAGCAAATTAAGTTACTTCAAGAGAACAAAATTTATGTGGGATGTGACATTATACTTAAGAATTCCATTGAATAATCAAAATAAATATGACAGATTAAATTATAGGAAACCTTTGTCAAATGCAGAGTAGTCAAATGTAAGATTTATATCAGTAGGCAAAGGTATACTTAATTATTCATGATTTCTAATCTAGACTAGACTAGAGTAAACTTCTTTGTTATCTGAAACATGTATAGTGTTTAGTTAATGAACAAATTTAGACAAACTTTTGGTTTCACATAATTTATTTTGACATTTTACCCTCAAAATAAAATTTCAGTTTAAATAAGCAACTTAATCCACCTATTTTTGCTCACAATCAGCCATGAATGTATTTTATTTTTGTTGATTTAGATTTTAAAAAACAACAAAATCTGTGGAGCATATGATGTAGAATAAGATATCGGCAAACAAATCTGCAATCAGAAATAAAAAAACTCTACTTACTATACACAATACCAAATCCACAAATCAACCTTAACAAAATCACAGAATTTGCATTTCCTCTCTCTCTCTTTCTCTTTCTCTGTAATCAGATCAGACAGACTGAACAATTCGCGGGCAAGGAATTTCGCAATAAAGTCAACAAGCATAATGGAAAAGAAGTTTTTTTTATTAGATTTTTCATCAACTATCTTACATTCAGCTGAAATGCTAAAATCGAAAATTCTACCAGTATGCATGCAATAATAAAACAAGCAAACAAGGAATAAAGAAAACATCCCTTGTAGACTAGACTGGAGAACTCCTCCATGACCTTCTACTTTCTTTTCTGCAGAATGAGAAATGTTCAATAGATTAAGACGGATATAATAGCCATGACTGATGGCGGTTATGGCTAGAGCATTGGATTGAGGACACAATAATAGTGACATGCAGTGAAGCACATTTCTTCCGAGGAAGAAAATTATCTATCGACTGAAAATGTTACGTTTTACTATACACAATATAAAATATCTACATGATACGCCTTTTAGTTATAAGTTATAGGCTACAAGCTACAACCTATTTCGGAACGACTTCTGCAATCCAACATCCAAAACTACCTTATAGATTGTTCTGTCGGTGTGTCATATTGTTAAATGAACTATGACATCGCAAGGGAATCTAAGGCGGAATGGAAGTACTTATTACAGCAGAATAGAACAGACAAAGTTTTTTTCTTTCCCGTAAGAGATAAAAATGTGCTTTTGCTTTCACATATTATTATTACTTCGATAGAAGAAGAATTGCATATTAGAAAAGGAAGGGCATGCTGTGGAATAGATACTTAAGAGTATTATTATTAATATTATGAAGATGCCTTCCATACCGAAAAGATAAGTACCAAGTACCACCGACTCTATATGTACCTAAGGTGGATAAGATATGCACTAGTGGATTGTTATACATCATTTTTTGATATAATATGATGGGCTCCTATTTTTCCCTCTCAATTTCATGTCAAAAATTTTCAAAGGAAACACTCTTTTTGTAAAACGGAATTGCTCCATATATTCACATCCTCAGGACATTTATGTCGTTTTGAGTAGCTTGATTGTCAGGACACCCAACATCTACCACACTAGCTTTTTACTTACCCATCCATGGATAGCAATAAGACACACATACACAATGTTTTATAATCTTTCTTACAATATTACACTTTGCATCATTCACATCTCACAACCATGTGTAGTATTCTCATAGAAATTTTTATTTTTATTTTTTCATCTCTTCAAGGTTCATAAATATAGGAGTCAGTGCATACACAACAAAAAATTTAAACCATGGATCCATCCCCATAATATTCTCTTTAGTGAATTTTTTCATTTTCATTTTCACTCCTCATCCTATTGAACTATATAATATAAAATATGCTGCGGCATTTACTTTGTTGCGTTCATTTCATTTGAAGATGAAAGCACCAGACCAGGCATAAATTCCAATCGAATAAATCCAATCGAGTAAATACCCTTGGTATTACTCTTAAGTATCAACTTTATAGTATGAAAAACTCCGATCCAATAATGTGTAACACTGCTGGCACTCACAATTCATAGGAGCAACTGAATGGGACATAATCCATAATCATAATAATAATAATCATCATCTCAATAATAATGCCCTAGTAGCAGTAGTCATGAAACCCTTCACATGCAAAGAAAACAGGGTACTACGTACACTACACACCATGTAATACTAACTAGGTTTTACTACACTTTCAAAGGGCTTTCTCTCTGAAGGTTGAACTATGAAAAGAACATAAGTATCGTTTGTATTTGTATGTAACCCTAGTATTTGATAGTTCAAGGTATTTATTTTTTATACATCATTATATAGTTCTGAAGTACTAAGGACCGACCGAATGACACAGTTTTGATACAAATAGCAGACATATTGTTCCCTATGAGTTATGACAATTTTATCCTTATGCTCTAATTCTACCCATAACTGAAAAGCAATATTTATGTGGAACTTGTATTATCCTTTGGGTCTATGGATGTAATAAGTAATAATAATAATAATATGCAACTACTACGTACGTAAAGTATAACATTAGTAACATACGATGCCAAAATAAATGTACTTTCTTGACACGAGCCATTAGTTCTTCTTCATTTCTCTCTGAAGTAAAATTGCCTCACCCTGTGCTCCTCCAGAAGTAAGTAGTATCTATAGTATCTATCTATCTACTTCCACATAGAAGTGTAATAGAACAGAAGAAAGTATATCTCGTATAGTATGGTGAATGGGGAAAAGCATAGATAGATGGATAAAATACTAGTAGGTACTTACAAATATGATAAAAGAATGAAACTAACTGAAGAATGGATAATATTATGAAATTATAATACGATGTTGTAAGAAGAAGAATAAAATACGAGTTAGTTTTTTCACATGAATTACTCCGAGAAATATAATAAGATAATATATCAAAAGTAACTTGAAACCTTGCTTAGTGTGTGGCTTGGCTGTGGTGGCTCCATTTTTACATTTTACTAGTAAAGGATCTTCTTCTTCTTCACTCAAATGACTCAAGAAATAATATATAAAAAGAATATCTGTTGTGTAACATATGATGCTAATAACTATCTTCTTGAAAACCGAGAAAGAAATAGTTATATCGGATAGATAGATGAATGTATGACACGAATGGGTGCATAGAAGGATAATGCATAAAAAACCTTTTCCTTTCTGTCCTTGGACATTTCTCAACCTGATATTAAGTTAGGTACATATTTTTTAAAATAATAGAGCTAACTTATAACAACCAAAAATACATATTTACTCCATAATTTGCATAAGAGCAGCTGAACTTAAGTGGAGAGAGGTATGCTGAAAAAGTTAGAAATTAGTTTAGGGAAAAAATGCCAAAAAGCTTTTTCCATCTGAGCGAATTTGTAAAAGTACTTTCTATGGACTTTTTATTGAATTAATCTTAATGAAAGTGTTCCACCACAAAACCATCAAACAAAGCCAAGCCAATGTCCACTGAATATAAACTATTATTGTTTTATTTGTGGACTGACTAGCTAATTTGTCTTGTATGGAATGCCATAAGCTTTCATACTTAAATGGAAAAAGAGTACATTTACATGAAATGGAATGCACATAAAATGAGAATTTTCACGAGATACACACGACACTTAGCATACCCATGAAAAATATACTTTTATATATTATATATACTATCTTAAGGCCTAACTGCGTCATCTGATAACACTAAAGACAGTAAGAGTCAAGGAAAAGGGTTAAGAGTATAAAATAACATAATAATATAATAAGAAAAACACAAAACGAACATAGGTTGATGGTCATGGGACAACTACAACTTTTACGTAGGTAATAAAGAAAATGTCATGTCCCTGTTGGTATTAGATTTGTAAAAGAAAGAGGAGAAACAAACTAGAGAGAGGCAAAAAAATTCATGAGATGAAATGAATCCACATCCACATGATGAGGATGATAATAATGATGATGAACAAACGGAATCTCATCCATGTTCTTTAATAATATAATAAACTTCCTTGTGTCTTCAGTATAAAAAGGAGAAAGAGCCTATTTGTATCATCAGAGAGAGAAGGATTTCACTGTTTTTATTGTTAGATGAGCGACATCAACAGATCAAATCAGATAGTTTGATCATCTTCTAGTTTTTTTTTCGAACAGTTAGTTTAGCTCTGTTTAGAGAATGGGCTCTAGTTATTCACCATCATCATTGATCCTAAGCTGACTTTTATACTGTTTAGTTCTTCCTCTTGCTTTCAATTCGACTGGATTTTGGATGTAGAGAATGCAGACACGTTTTTGTCTTCTGTTTAGTATTTTGCATTTAAATTCGGCCTGTCCTATTGAGAAGGATGCAGAGAAGGAGATGAAAAGTTTTGTCGGGTCTGATTGCATCGCATGATATTTCTAATCAGAAGAGATACAACAACTCTTCAGATCTTACATCCGCCTATCTAGCAAAGCTTATTTGCTAGAATCTAATTTTTTGCTTCTGACCTCATTTTAAAATGCGTTTAGTAATAAAAATCCTATTTAGGTTTACCGAGATGAAAACAAAGGGATAGTATTAGCTATAGCCGAAGCGGCTTTCCAGCTTTGGTCGCTTCATAACGCTACATTTCATTTCTTAGTAGTGGGAATAATACGATAAACTCATATAACTAAGAAAAATATAACAGGTTGGGTACACAGTAGGGAGGAAGTAGGGTAAACAGATAAGTTCAAGTGGGAAATAATGTATGATTCACGCAAAAGTGGCTAATTGATTTCGCATTTGTTGCAATTTAATGTTTTTTTTCAGTTTGTAGAAAGATTAATTTCAACAGGCATGTTTTATGTCTTTTAAAGTAACCGGAAATGTAATAAGATGAACGAATTGAAATAATGATAAAAACATTACTTACCCCTGGTTCATAGCATTTCCCTTCCAAAATAGGTCCTGAGATATAATCCATATTTCTATTCTCCGCACTTCCATTGAAGCACATGTGAATATTCTCGGTGAATTTGGACTCAATATCCCTCATTGAATAAACACAGACAGCGGAATCTGGTTGAGGCTCATTTGTAATTCCTTTACTCTGAGCAAAAACGGCGACAAGCACTAATTCACCTTTATTGATACCGAGACTTCTGGCAAGATCATCTCTGGCTGGAATGATCTTGGCATCTTGGACTAAATTAAAATTGACTTTGCCATTTCCATTACACTGTAACGTAACTTCCGTATAACTGTCGTAATTAGCATCGGTGATGCATGTTCGAGCGAGGCGTGACACATAGCCTTGTTCTTCAAACCCATGCAAATAACTCTGCTTCTGCACAATCATGAAATAAGCATAGTCACTGGCATTGAACCCATACACATATTTGACAAGAAAGTGATCCCTATACTTCACATCAATTCGAAGCATTGACTGTTTGGCAAAAGAGTACTCAGCAAGGTCGAAGTTATAGAGATTCCGACTGGAGATAGCTGGCACATCAGGACGATAATCCCCAATGTTTGTGAATGTAGTTCCAACATAAAGAACATTTTGAGTTGCCCACATCGTGTACTTGGCTGGACCGATGAATGCGAAAGTTGACGACACTTCATCATTAGCTGCGACTGCATGGGGTGCGAATTCCGGAGGAAGAGTTATATTCGTAAGATTGTACTTATGACAGGCCCCTTGAGCCACGGAGCCGCAGCTGATAAGGGTTCTAGAACTTGTATCCACCAAAAGGACTTTATTCACATTGTTGGTTAACACTACGTCATTAGTCTCTGTTTCAGTACCACATCCACTCGCATGGCAGTTAGGATTGTCCAATTTTGGACCCGTCGGGACGGTCGCTTCGAGGCGCAGATTCGAGTCGAGTTCATATAATCTGTTGATAGCTCCAACATACACACGACCTGACATCGGATCCACTGCTAAATGTTTTAAGCCAAATGTCTCATTGAGGGTGACAAATTGGGAGACTACGGCAGACTCAAGGCCCGGACTAAACCCTCCACCATCACCTACAACTCCGGAGGATGATGAGCCATGCATATCCATAGGGGCTGATGGTGGGCCGGAGCTTCCGAGCCTAAT
Source organism: Isotoma caerulea (assembly GCA_034696405.1). Lineage (NCBI taxonomy): Eukaryota > Metazoa > Arthropoda > Collembola > Entomobryomorpha > Isotomidae > Isotoma > Isotoma caerulea. The sequence continues at coordinate 3,322 of JAQFZZ010000059.1, read as the reverse complement.
TAGCAGCCCTGCGATTATGACAAAACTGATGGTGAGGTGGAATTTGAAATGGGAAACGCCGTCCATCTTTGTCATTGTTGAGAATGACGGGACGTGCTGTCCGCTCCCAAATCCTTTGTTGAAATGATCAAATCTGCAATTCAGAACAAAGACAGAAAATAAATGATTACTCATCCTCTTCAACTCTCATCATCATCCCTTAGCATCATCATATTCTTCATTATTATTACGATTAAGCTTATAATAATAACTCGAATGAATCCTATTCACTCCGCTACAACTGCCACTGTTCGGAGCAAGGTTAATGTTAATACTTAAACATATTCCATTTCCATTCCAAACGAAGATATTAACTTCACGCTTCCTCAGACATAATCCCTCGTCTTATTCATTCATTTTAATCTCTCCGAGTTTTCTCGACTCAAACTCTCATCTTTAGTCCTCTCTCACTTCCTACCACTGACTGCATATATACGAATGTGCAAGAAACTCATGAGGAAAATAAAATACTAATAGCAATAATAAAGCGTCTTTAACTTTACTCGAATGGAAAAAATCCTGAGAAATATCATTATTACACCACATCTTTTCCACATAGTGTCTCTTTCCTAAGCCCTCCAGCCTTGAGCTTAAAAAACGAATGGATTCAAACCTAAGTCACAATAAAAAGCGTTATGTGTACTTTAAACTTTTCCAACTACAGTTAAAACCCCCTAGTCAACCTAAAACTGCCTAAAAATAATTTCAACGCAGGTATAAACCCTACAACCCTTCCACATCCTTACTTTCCAACAATCGTACCTATTAAAACCATCACCTTTAATAGTTTTCTGGCAGACAACTGCATTCATTCATAGACACAATTTCAATTTCAAATACAAAAGGTGCAATCAACTTAATAAGCTGTATAAAGGTAGCAAAGCCGCTCTCGCTTTAATAAAAAAATGTATTCATTTCCGGCTATCAAGTTCAGTGTAGGTTCTCGTAACTCATTTGTATCCCTATTCAGAAATACCTACGGTGAAGCAACTGACCAGGAGGACATGTTTTAAGTTTAACCACGATGCAATAAAAATTATTATACTTTTTTGCTCAGCTTATTCAATTCGCTTTTTTTCATACATCATCGTAATTATAAAAGGCTATTATGTTCAGTTATTCCTACTTCCAATGTAAGAAAATTCATGGATGGAGAGTGTATGCCTATGTGTACAACATATTTGATAAGAATGAGAGTGATAGTAAATTCCATTTATAATGATAATAATAAATACTTAGAGGCTGACAGCGTCACCCGTTACCACTATAGAACAACATGTGTGGCACACAATAATATTATCCAATCCAACTCTTTCGCTAATAGCCTTCATCCCTTATTGCATCGAGGAATAACATTAAGTAAAAGTACAATTGTACAAAACATAATAAGGTTTGAAATTTCAAATTCGTTCAGCAACCCACAGACTTTGATTCGATTCGGCATACTTACATACATTCGAACAGAGGGTTGAGTGAGTATGTATAAAAAATTCTAAAAAACAAGATACAAATACACACACGACATTTCTAAGTCATAGACATCACATCAGTCACTCACTCACTCTCAGGCAAATTGAAAAGAAGAAATGAATAAAAAGCCTTAATTAATCCTAAGCCCTTTTTTCCTATTGACAGGATCACAATGGTATGCAATGCCTTTCTTTTGAATACAGTTGCCTGCCTGCAGTTGCATTGCAGTTGTTAGTGTACCACTAAATATATCCTAATTCCAAATGCATAATTATCTAATGGAATAAAAAACACTCTCGAATAGAAAATTTCATTTATAAAGCGTATCATTTGAATTGAAATGAATCGCACCTTCGTACATTTACATATGTTATACATACTAGTCTACCTTATATACACAAAGGTTTTATTTATTATTACTCATTATTATTATTACCATACCACCACCGACCTGGTACCAAATTGTGCAGAATACCGGCCGGCAGGCAGGCTGGTTCTCTGTTCTGTACCCTTAATTTATTATAAAGAGGCATAATAGCACTTCAGCAGTGATTCAAATTTTAAAATGAACGTGGATGAACAACAGGGACCTGACTTACATAACATATTATATAAATTATTACATATGCAACATACACATCTAATCTACCGAGTTTACAAGTACTAGAAGACTAGTCCAGCAGTACGAATAATAAATGCATACATGTGTTTAATGGAAATGAACAATGTAACAATGTAAGGAATAAATAATGTTCCGTCGTCTGATGTATCATTATCATTAGGAATTATTATCCATAGTGAACTTACGACTTACTACTTTAGAACGAGTAATGATAATAGAAAACTAAAGCTGAAATTCTACAGATAGACAGAATATGCAACCGGGGAGTTACTTTTCCGCTCTCTCATCTCCCCTTTTCCGGTGCGTAGGGTCCTTTATAAAATATATTGCTTCGTGATATTATGCAACTTTATGATATAATATCTCATCTCTCTCTCACCTAAAAACTAAACTATTCCAAAGGTTAGATTTTCTAGGCAGATATCATGCATACCACCACCATGAGAAACTTTGTATGTTTTAATATAATACATGAGTAAACACGGAGTTCATCTCCCGTAATATAATCCTCACCCAGGACAGAGCCGACAGTAGAGAAAAGACTTAAAAGGACAAAGACTAAGGGAGGATAATAAACTCCAACTAGTTACTTCCCAATCTAAATCTGGAATGAAATTTATTAATAAATTTACAACCTCAGTTCATCTTCATTCACTCTAGAGTCATCTTCATATGAACACAGCATGCAAAGCAAGGTCAGCTCTGCCTCTGCGATTTCTGCCGAAAATACTGAAAACCGGAATTGCTCTTGAACAACGCATCGTCCTATTATCATTACCACATTTCATAATATTATTTCACTTTTCAACAACTGTTGAAGAAATGAAAGCCAATTTCTCTTCGAACTTTGGAATTGGAAGAACTTTCACAGCTAAAATTAAACGATTCAATTTTGCATGAAATTGCGATGAATATATCCCTTTCCTACAAGCTTGACTGGTATTAATAGCTTTTTTGCTTTTATTCTATCAAAGATAAATTATCAGAAGAATAACAGAAGAGCCTTTTAGTATAATTTTTAGATTGATAATCATTAGCAAATATTAATTGGGTACATTTTATTTCGCAGTTCTACAGAAAATATACTCACAAAAAATCCAGTAAAAAAAATTTGTCAGTAAAAAATCCTTGAATTTTTTAGGTAAAAGATTTCTTTCTTTTATTTATTTTATTGTACATTACTATTTTTCT
>JAQFZZ010000058.1:0-41208 GCA_034696405.1 Isotoma caerulea | reverse complement strand
TTACTTGAGTTATCGTCAGACAGACATACGGACACACGGACACACAGACACACAGACACACAGACACACAGACACACGGACATGATGATCTCATAAGCCCTGGCTCGGGCTAAAAAGTGATTTTGCCTTCATGCACAGCACAGGCATCGAGGCTTGTTGAGGCCATGAATTTGGCGCTTGAGAAAGAAACAAAAACAAAGTGAAAAAGTGAAAGAAAAGTGTGTCTAAAAAAGAGGAAGGTTTGTTCATTGATTGAGCCTTTTCATTTATCTCAACTTTCGCCCTCTTAGGTTTTTATATGAAGTTTATTAATTCCTTTGCACCAGTAGTGCATGAAGGTTGCGAAGTTGCAATTGCAATGACAAGTTTGACAAGTAATGAAAAAACTTTTTAATTAAACCATACCATAATCTGCATGTAGCATTTAATTAAATAAATTGTTTATTAGTTGGTGTGAGTGAAGTGTAAATGTAAATCCAAAATCATGTGCATGATGTGCAATTATACGGTTGACTTAAACTATGAACTGAATTCTGTAATACATGAATACATAATATCTCAATTTCACACATTTGTTTTTGTGATTATTGACTCTTTGCTGGCTCTTGTGAAATCAAAATCAAAAATTGCATATTGTGAATGTGATTGTAGACATCATAATTAAATAAACTATGAATTGATCCGTTACACGAATAGTAATTTTGTTTGTACGGAACAGATTTTTTAATTTTTATAAATCCAAAATCGGCTTGTGCAAGTTTATCGTTGAGAGAAAAACATCGGTAAATAAATATGAAATAAGCAAAGAACGGTGAAGTGTGCGTACAAAGTAACGATTTTGCGACTCAAGCTCAAGCATGACTTTTATATTATATATTATATATATTATTATTAGGTCTTATTCATTATTATAATTATTGGTAAGTCCTTTCTTTCATTTTTGCCAGCTTGCAGCTCAAAGTACGTTTTGACACTTGATTTTTAACTAACTACAAACTAAAACCGTGAAATTATATTGTTAAATTCAGATTTCCTGAAGCAAAACACCCTGCCTGATGCAGCGATGCTCTCGAGAACTTAAATCTTTGGATGAGACCGTCATTTATCCTCTCCTGTAGCTTTCTAGTCATTTAAGGATATCAAGCAAACCTATACCATTGTTAAAAGTTCAATAAATAGTGGTCAAGATCTAAAGACCCAATTTTACGTAAAACGCTACACATACACTTCAACTACAAGCATGTCTGAAGGAAAGGGATATTATGGAAATCACTTCGAGCGCCCGGATCTTGTCATACAAAAAGTGCGGAAAAAAATTTCGAAGAAAAGAGCACTTCAGGACAGATTAATGGAGTATGTCATTTTTTATGAGTGTGCAAATGATAGCCACCACAGCTTAAACCTGATGTATTTTTTTCATTCTAGGGAATCTCCATCAAAAAAGATTAAAAAGAATCAAAAGAATGTACGACGACCATTTGGTGCAGAACCTCCTCCACCGGATGATGTGACTAATGAAGATTCAAGCCTAATGGATTTATTTAACTTAAAATACCCCACAAGCACTACTAATAGTTTTAGAAGCCCCAATAGAGGAGAAACTCCAGCATCTTCATTGTCCACGTCCCTCTCACCTTCGCCTTCTTCTACAGCTTCTTCAATGAGTCCTGTTCGCCAATCTATGTCCAACGTTTCTTGCAACAGTCCAATATCTGCTTATTTCAATAATCAAAGTAGTAATATTCCAAATACTCAGTCATTTAAAGGAACCAATACACCTTGTTACTTAGATTTCATTGAGACTACGCCAAACACTAAAAAACGTCAATCACTGACTCCTGCGCCACTAACTTCCTCTCCGTCATGGGCAACCAGCAGTGGTACGGGACCATATAATAGGACACCTAACAAACGAAGTGATAAGCATGGTGCTAGAAGTTCAAACTTTAAAATGAAACTTGAAGATAGGTTTGCATCCGAAGATACCGTGAGTAAGGGCACTCAAAATCCGTGTTTGGATTGGTCGCTTAAATCTAAATTGACTCTTGTAGCAAAAAAACCATTTGGTTGGAATAGCGTAGGCTTAAAAAGTTCTGAAGAATCTTCCGGAACGTCTGCATTTGTCAGATGCCTCGATATTGATCCCGTGGATAAAGATCTTGTGGGAAATTCATGTCAAGGGTCTCAATTAGATACCACTCTTGGAGCACAATTTCACCAGTGTTGTTTGTACTGGCAGCATCCTTCCTTGCCTTCAGTCAATCTTTTTCCAAGAGATTTGAATCAACTAAACTTTAGCTCAACAGGCCCTTCGCCCTTAAATGGAATTCGTCTCGAAGAGAAAATTTTAGATGGAATGCTTACAGAATGGTTAGTAGAATTTAATCGTATCGTTGTCTCATTTCACACTAAATGTACGTGTATAATCAATTTAAAATTATATTTCAGGGTTGAAGCATTTCGGTCATTATTCCAGTTACTCCGCACCAGACAATGTCCATATTTCTACATTTGTGGAAATCAGTTCACCAGCCTATTCTGTGCAGCAGGAACTCAGGGCCTCGATTATCTCCAAGTTTATGTTACACCATCTTCAAAAGGATTCAGGGATGCCTTAATTAATGAAGGTATTGTAATTGCTGTAAAATATGCAACTATTTAATTTGTCTACAACTCGGTGCTTTGTTTCTATTCCAAACAGGAATTGAATTCAGCATGCCTTACTATACTTCTGATGAAAATGAACAAGACAAAGATAAGTCAGCAGCAGGTGCGAACACAAGTGTGACTTCTGACAAAGACGTTGAAAGTGAAGATGAGGAAGCGGCTGACAAATGGTTAGATGAAATGGGAATTTCTCAGGATGTTAGCTTATCAGTAAATGTCAGAAGGTGAGTTGCAAGCATGTTTTATAATAATAACATAATAATATTATAGTAATAATAATACTAAAAATTGCTGCCAAAATTTATACGAAATACTTTTCTTTCGTAACAGCTAACTGATACAAAGATGCAATATAGCAAATGCTGATTAAGATTGTTCGTCTATCGGTTTTGTTTTTGATATATTTTATTAAATATTTTGTAGCTCTCCAGCGACTCTATCCGAGGAAAAGAACAAGTCAACCTTAGTTTTCATCGCAGGAACGAATACTTTAGCATTTTTTAACTTCCTTATAAATTCAAAAGCATTCCTGATTTCATCGTCCGGACCATTCAAAGGTTTACCTCCGACAATTCTGAGTCCGGTGGCATTTCATGGGGCGACACTGAAAACATTGAAAGTAAATTACTTTGTTTAATGTATGCCAGTTCCTGAAGGTCCTATAAAAATAATTTTTATGATAGGTTAAACAACACCGAGGACAAGCGAACAAGGCTGGGGAAGCATCCTACTCAATAGAGATGGTTGGACCGATACTGCCACACGTGTTGCATACTTTATGTCCTGTTCTACAGAAAACTGTTAAAGACTTCAAAATTCACACTATTACTCTCGGCTCTACAGTTAATCTCAATCTAAATTCGTAAGTTCCTCCTATAACGAGTTTCTTTTAATTGTATGAAAAATTACAAAAAATAATGAACACTGAACCGTCGAATTTAAGCCCTCTGGGTAGATACTATTTTTTGTAGATTAAAAATAAAATTATGCAATATTAGTTCCCGTATATAAAATATAAGACGTACGCCAAAACTTTTTAATTTAATAAACCAGATTTTTAAATTAAAAACTGATTTGGTTCTAATATTTTAGACGAGCAAGACCATCGACAGGAATGACATTGGGAGCAAGTGCCTTTGACCTACAAAATCTGAGTGACTGCGGCCTGAATAGGTCAACTCTAGAGCTATTTTGCCGACCTGATAGTATCGATACAATAATGGGGCATATTGAATGCCGAAATGATACATATACATGGGGTTGACTGTAATAATTTGTTAAGTTTATATCGTTTTTTATTCAGCAATACAGAAAGAAAAAGTATTCTCATTTTTACAAGTGTAGAAAAGAAATGCATGGAAATTGTAATGTTTCTTTTTTGTGATTTATGGATTTTATTTGTTAATTTGTTTTCAAGTTAAATATAAAAAGCGCTAAAATACTATATGTAATTACAATTCCAATTTAAGATTTTACTAGCAATTCATTTTTCAATGTACCTGATAAAACTTAAGTAATGTAAATGGTATTATCAAGAACATTTTTGTTACGAATCAAAGGCAAGCAAATACAGCTTGTTCGTCATATTTATTAATTTATTTTCAATCCAACTCCTGTTTTAAACGGATTCAATTTAAAAAAACATGTTTTTAAACATGAAGATAAAGTTTCTTTTCGCTCAAGTATTGTAATGTTAGTACTTTATTATAAATTTTTATTCCAGATATCTTAAATAATAAATATTGTTAATAATTTCTCAGTTATGAGATACAGATTGTGCAGCTATTAAAACTCAAGTTTTAATAAATCATTGTTATTTTAATGGTTTGACTCTAAAAAATACAGTGCTATTGAATTTGTTTCAAATCGTTATCTTTCAGCGTTTAACATACTGCTTGTTCATTATGATCACATTTTCAATCGGTAAAATATTCATATAAAATCCATATTAAAGCAAAAGAGATATATAATCATGTTTAATAATTAAACTGCTATAAAAATTAGGTTTCTGTCGTACCAAATATTGCAATATTCATAGAAGTCATATTAGAAATTAGTTTTTTTATAACATAAAAACTTTTTAAAACATAATGTTTAGTTTTATGAGTATTAAAATTTATTACATTTTGGTGTTAAGGATTTGATAAATTTGGGAGTTGAAGAAAATTTAGTGAAAAAAGTAATTGAGTATTTAAGAATATAAGTTCAACACATTTCTCTTAAAAATAGCTGAAATTTTTTTCGAATTGTTTGCAATAAGTTTACAGGGATATATTTGTTTGGGTTGTTTGGTCAATAAAATCAAGAGGCCATCGGAGATGCTTGAACACTTGTGAAATTGTTAGAATCAACGCCGTTTTCTAGATTGAGATCGTGTTCGGAACTTTTCGATTTGGTCCTGGGTAATTTTTTCTGACGTCTTAATGATTTCTTGGATTAAAGATGAAACATCAGATTCACATTTTTGAAAGCAGACGTTTGCAATCTCAGGGTCACGGAGAGTTTTTGAGATACAGCGGACGCGTTTTATCGTTGATAACTGACAGTAAGAATGCAACATTCGAACGAGGTCCTGCTCTGTTTGACGAACTGCAAATCTAAAATCTTTTTTACTTTCTTGCAGTATTTCTTCAGATCTCATACGTCTCAGGGGCACGGTTTCGAGATCAGACTAGAATTATATAGTGTATTGAACATAGGTGATAGGGGTTGTTAGTTTTGTGGTCACGGGAATATAGCTGTGTGAAATACAATACATACGATATCATGATGAATCTGCTTGAACTCGGTGGCAAGAGTGCATATACATCGGCGAATTTCTTGTAGTTCGATCTCCCTCAGTTTTCCATGCATCGTAAGAACCGATATTTCGGAAATAACGTTTAGCAGCGATTGAATGAATTTTTTAGCTGGTCGTTTTCCAAGCTGTTAACAAAATCAATTAAAACGCTGCAAATCATTTTAATAATGATGTATGATAAGTTGATGAGTAATTGTCTTAAAAGTTGCTCACAGTAATTTCAGCCAACTTATAGCATTGATCCACCAATTCTGCCCCATTTCTTCCTACCGTCCTACGTATCAACTTTTTAATAGTGCGACGACCAAGGAGAAGATAAATTACATTCTTCTCGGCCTTTAAAACAAGGGACAGGGATGACATCCTATGAAACCTAATCCTACTGCTCAACGGATTTAGGCTGAACTTTTCCCATGCACCTTTGCTTTTACTGGTTTTGGAATTTTGGAATGTTGTGGAACCACTTACTACCGTATTGGTTTACAAATTCTGTATTTCATTATTATATGTTACATGAATTGGTGACTTTCAGTCTATTTTATGAAACCATGGTGGTCATAATTCTTTATTCATATCTCTGTAGAAACTCACCGAAGTGAGTGAAATGACATTATGAGATACGAGATCTTAATCGCTTTATTCAATACAGCATTAAAAAGAAACACACTATAAATTAAAACTATTAAAATATATTGATAACAAACGAAAAAGTGTTTAAATTTGTTTTAAAGGATATGACTTGAATCTTTTTGATTAAGATGATTAGAATTATCTTTCACATGTATTGCACGTTTTTTGGCCCTATGAAACGCTTCGATGACAGCTTGTACACTCTTCAAAATAGTTGCCGAACTCATTTTTTCCAAGAGGTCTAGCTTACTTGCAGGATCTCTGTAAGAATTTGGAGTTTGGTGTATGACATTAAGTCTAAATTTAACAAATCCACTTGGCTCTGTTTGCAATCCAAGACGGTTTGCTCTTCTACATTTCTAGAAAAAGATTATCATAATTAAAATCATAAGAAAATTTGAAATATTTACCTACTCGTTTAATACCTCATTCTCGACAACGGGGATATGAGCGGCGTGAATGTCCTGAAGCGATGGAGAAACATCTAAAAATAAATGTTGCATCTTTTCAACAATTGATCGAGGTTTTGGCTTCCAAGTCTGTATCCTTATTAAATGTGAGCCAGGGGTGGATGGAATAGTTATGTATGCGTACCCTTCGTACTTAACTCTCCCTGAAGAACTTAAGGAAACCACCATAAGTAAAATCATAGGACGAAAATCTAAATAGATGTTTGTGAATTAACATTAAGACAGATGACTTGTATCAATAAATGTAGGCAACAATAATTGTATTTTATCTTACAAGTGTCCTCTCGATCTGCCAAATCCATTGAAAATGCTAACTGGATATAAAATGGATGGGAAAAATAAGCCAAGAGATCATCAGTAGTAAAACAGTTGTGAGTGATTCCTTGTAAATTGCTAGCAACAGAATCATTTCTCCAACCTGTCAAAATATGAAAGAAGTTGCATGAATGATTACTCGAGGATAGGATGTGACAAAACTTTTATTTCGTTGTACCTCTTGGCATTTCGACGAGATAGTGGACGCACAGGGGCTCTGTATCGAATCCTTCAGCACACACTATCTCGCCCATCACAACCAATTTCATTTCATTCATTGGTGCAATCTGCAAAATTAGTAATATTAAATGTGTCTTAAAAACTAAAAATTATGGTTACGATTATTGAAAAACGTCAAGACTTAACAATAATAAAATTGCAAACCTCAAATGTAGCAATCATGTCATCAATTAGTCGAGTTTCACTAGGTAATCGCCGGAAGTTTTCACTAGGATCGGTAAAAGTTCTAAGTAGTTTTAAATCTGCTTGCACGGCTTTTGCATTATCCATAGATGCGTTTGGCAAATACAGTTCCCAGCTTAATCGGTAGATATGATTTCTTTTAGCTTCAATTATTCTGTAGCCAAAGGGAGGTTTTAATACCACAACACCTAACTTGGGGTAAGCTTTAATTACACATACGGCAATCTCTCGTTTTCTTCTGCAAAAGACAGAGAATTTATTCAATGTGCAAAAGAAATAAAAAAATATTGAAAACTAATTTAATTGATATTTTCATTTTCAATGATAATTAACTTTTAAGAATATATGTGATATGCTCAATCAAACGGATCATTCATACCTAGTCATGTGAGGAATAGTAGCCATGATATACATTGCTTGAGGAGGTTGAATTGTAGACCGTTCTAGTAACCTTCTATGTGCTACACGCCAAATAGCTTTGGTTGCCTTAATTTTTGTGATCTTTTGTTGAGGTGAAGTTGTCCTTGACTTAACTACCTTTTGATCCTTTTTAATTAGTTTTTCATAATTTCTATTATCCGCACCAACAAAATTTTTCTTTTTCTGGACTTTCTCCTTGGGTGTTTCCTCGTACTTGCTAGAGGAATCACTACTATGACTTACTTCGTCTTCCCAATCGTCATCACTGTTCTTTTTTCCATTTTTGGAAATTTTCTTACCACTTGATGGCATTTTCTTGGCAGAACTGGAAGAAGTAGATATTCTAGCTGAAATAGCTTCTGATGGTCTTGAAGATCCCAAATGTTTCTTAATTGCATCGTCTCTCTTTTCGAGTTCTTTTTTTAATTGTTGCTCTATTTTAGCCTGCTTTTCTTCAGTTTGTTGTTGTTTCTTAGACTTTTTGAGAGCTTCTTCAAGGTTTTTTTCCTCTTTTGCTCGTTTCTTAGCCTCTTTTTCATCATTTTCCTTTTTTCTTCGCTCTTCATTTTTCTTTTGTTTTTCTGCCACTTTATGTTCTTCATCCTCTGACAGCTTTTTCTGAATTTTTCCCGTTATAGTACTCCACGACAATACAGGTTGACTGGTTTTAGTAGATTGATCTTCCACTTCACTTTCTTCGTCGAGGACGGACTCTCCGTCGGAGTTCAAAGATTTTAATTCCGAGGAGATGCCAGAAATCTTTTTTGATCTCTTAAAATGAAGGGCCGGACATTTATGAATCAGTGTCTTTTCTTCCTATATGCAAAATTACACACATACTTCAAAACAAATGGTATTGTAAATTGTATCTATACTTAGCAAGGGCCTTTTTTAATATCGTACATTCGTACCTGACTAATCACATAGTAATCGCTATCAATATAAGTATGAAGATAATTTCCAATACTGTTGGGATTATCTTCAATTTCCTTATGATACTGATGGTCTAAATCAGATTTTAAACACTTCTTTTCAGAATATCGAGCCACTTCCGGTTTACTTTTGAATGAAACGTTAAATGTGAGTCAGTAAAAAAGGATTATGTTTGAAAAATTATTACAAGCCAGTTTATATAATACCTGAAAACTTTTTCTTGCCATGAAAATACTCTGTCTTCTAAAACGAGTAATTCTCCAGGCCATTTAGATCTTTCCGCAAATGATGGATATTTCAACAACCTCACTCTGAAAAGTTTCCAACTTTATACTTAATTTTTGAATTGTATTATTTATAAAATAAAGGGGATTAAAATATAAACAAACCGAATCTGGAATCCAGTGATAGGTCTTTCAAACTTGTGAGTAGAACCAAGAAAATGTCCCTTCAAGTCTGACTCAATTCTTGGAAGTTTCGGTAAATCTTTAAGATTAACAAACTCGGAACTTTCCAAATCTTCTGAGTCATGACTTTGACTTGCTGAAAGAATCTTTCCAATCACGGCTTTTGACCGAACAGGTTTCTCACGTGCTTTTCCTTTTTTCAATCCACTCGAAACTTGTTTAAAACTTTCTTCTTGACCCGATGTAGCATCTGAATTGACCTTATGATCATCATCGGATGATATGAATTCATCTGCGTTTCCTTTCTTTGTGACGTCTTTATGAATCTTGCGTGATTTTATACCCCAACCTGTGGTGCTATTTGTGGCAATTGTGGCACCTGAACCTCTCCTTTCTACTGATTAATAATATGAAATGATGTTAATAAATCGCTTATGTCAACTTTTAAATTATAAATAGTGTCATTCTTTATTAAATTACCATCAGCCTCCTCAACTTCTGAAGATGGCTTTTCAGCTTCGCTAAACCGTCTTCCACCTCTACTTTCTTTCATGATACCATTTGTTTAATTGGATGATTACTCGGAAAAATAATTTGAGATTTGATAAAAATTATTTTTTAAACCCAAAACTGATATGTCTCATGTCTCTGTACGAAAGTAAGGCAGCATTGGCAGCAAGCACCAAGCCTAAGGAGCAAACCCATGGTAACAAAGGGCACAACTGAAACTGGCGAGGTATGGATTTTTCGGGGTAAGTGCAGACTCGTACAAGAAACCCACGAGGGTTTTGTTTAGTATAAACCCGCAAGCTGGGAAAGTTGGTCTTTCCACTTTCTGGAAATTGATCTAGATTCCGAATTTAGATTTTGAAACTTTTCCGAAGTTCTGGAGTCAAACAAGTAGTAAATCGTGGTTCGATAGGGGGAAAGGTAAGGAAGGAAGCACTAATTCTGCAATAGTGTGCAACTTTGATTTTTTGTCTTACACCCTGATTGTCTGATTTTATTTTTTAAGGTTTATTAAGAAAGAACAAAGAATGGCTAGCTTAGGAACTTCTTTGATAAAAACTGTATCAAAGACGACTACTCGAAAATTACTTCTTGGAAAATGCTACCCTTCACAGATTCCGAAGGCTCATCAAGTTGTTGTAAAGCACTTGGAATACGATAAATGGTTGACAATGGTAAGGCTTAACAATGACTGAGTATCTGAAGTAAATCATATAAAAAGGCATTTGCGTATCGTATATTGTTTCGTGTGACGGCTGTCAGTCAGTCATATTTTTTCATCGATTACCGATTAAAACTAATTTGTTGAATTGTAGACTATTCAGTTAGGTTGGTAAATAGATAACAATAAAATTAACGTTTATTGGAGTAAGTACATTTACTATGTTTGTTACCTTGATCTGTTCATGATAACATGATCTCCGTAAATAGTAAATGGTAATCAACCTATCGCCTATTAAAAGTTCTATTAAAAGCGAACATTTTCAATATATTCAATTTAGTCAAACATGCATGGCATTGGCATATATATATTCATTTAAAATCCAATAAAATAAAGCAAAGTAATTTTTTTTCAGTATTTTGAAAAGTTGGTGTCTTACTGTGCTTACGACGCACAAGCTCAATGTAAATCTGGAGATGTAGTTTTGATCGAAGAGTTGCCAAAAAGGATGACCCGGAACATCACTCATCAAATCTTAAAAGTAGTTTACCCTCTTGGAGATGTTACAGATCCTATTACGGGGCGTAAATGCGTAGCAGGAGAATACAGAGATGAAATGGAAAAGAAAGATCAACTATGGGGTAAAAATGAAAATGCGTTTGATTATGACAAAGCACCCCCCAGAGGTTGGCAAGAAGGACGGAAAGATTGGAGTCATAAACGCGCTCACAGAAAGTTCCATGAATTTACTGACAGAGATATAACTGAAGCTGAATGGTAGTTGTTTGTTAGTTATGTAATATTAATCATTTTTTATTGATGTACGTAGTAATCAGCATATGCTATAGTAAATTATAAAATGTTCTATTAAATAAATGATTGGAAAATTATATACTGTAGAAGATCTAATTATTATATAAATATTTATTAAGCAACGCTCGCATTATCTTATTTAGCATAAAAACATTCGCAGTATTGCTTGCAACATGTATTTATTAATTGTAGATAGACATCAAAATTAAAACGCAAGACTTTTTAAAATTTTCAGAGATAGCAGGCAGTTAAATCCGTAAAACTCTATTCCCCTTTGATCGCTTGTAAATTTTTCGATACCATTACATTTATACAGTTTTACTCTCCGAGGCATCTCCAATAATATCGCATGTCATTTTTTAAATAAGGGCTTGTGTTTGCATGACCCCTAATATGTGCCTCGTGTATGGCGTAGTAGGATACAGCACGGGGCACTGTACTAGGGTAAGTGAATGGTTCTGGATTAATTGAAACCTAAGAAAGATGAAACATTGGACATTGACAACCAAAACATTCCATTCCGCAGGCATCTTAGCACAACATGGATGGAAAGATAATATTTTGTTCCCTTTCCATCAAAATTCTTTAGCAAAAATTTTGATTAGTAGTCTTCGCATACTTTTATTATCTTTGCTACAAATATTTACATTTACAGCCTTCTACAAAAATTCGTACTGTGGAGACGAAAGATAAAGCGATAAATTTTCTGTGGAACAACCATTTGTAAAGAACTTCAAACATCTTAAAGAAAGGAATAATTTTGTTGCAGACTTAGTTAAATACACTCTTATTAAAAAGTGGTCAGTCGTTTTTTCAATTCATGTAGTCGTAAACCATTTCAACTAATTCATCATTCTATTAGGTACATCGTATTGCAAAATGGTACCTATGAACAAGAATATAATGATATCGCAATTGTAGCAAATTGAAATTAAGAAGATAAAAAGAATTTTAAAAGCTTTAGATCTAATGCTTTTTATTCTAGAAATATCAGATTAGATCTTTAGATCGGAAATATTTACGAAATTAATCGACCACGAAAAATGAATGAGATACTCAGGTGTCCATGAAAGCACTATCTTATTTTTTTCACAGGAAATGCTTATGATAAAATATTTTGCCTACATTACATGCTATTCCATTTTCCATTGCATATTCATCGTTGATTTTTGATTCACTGTGTAGTTTTAAAGGCTGCAACTCTGCAACAGTAATATCAAGTTTAATATTTAATACAGGATTATTTTAGACATTTTAGAGTATTTTTGGCATTTAATTTGGCAATGGACAATCCGACATGGATTATTTAGCAAAAAATATTTCAGTAGTTTCGGAGACATTGGTTGGACACATCGGACGTTTAAATCAGCTTACGAAGTTTTATCAAACTGTGAAGTTTTGGGGTCTTGGGGTATTTTGAAGTCTAAAATAGTCTAAATTCTTTGATTTTGAGACTTTGAGACTTGAGTTGAGAGTTGAAAGTTGGGTTGATTGAGACAGGTGAGTGAGAGTCTCTCAAAGTCTCACTTTCCTCGAAAAGAACACTTTCCTCGTATTGCAGGCGCATGTAAATTACATGAGGGTATTATGAGAATTATGAGATCACTTTTCCCAATACTGTTATCAAATCATTCTGAAATCTGCAGTCTCAAATTTGTCTAAGCTGTTGACTGAGTTAAACTTTATTATTCAACTAATTAATGGCTTATTATTATAGGGTAATTAAATGTGCCAATAAATAAATAATTGGTATTGTTGAGATAAAATATTGCAGGAAATCGAATTTCTAAATTCTTATTCCATATTCAGCAAGGTAATAATAAAGAACGTTATAGAAGCTTCACATAGATCCTAGGGTCAATACTGAGAACTGAAACTACCCATGTTATGCTTTGTTAATTTGTCTTAATTCTAAATGATGTATTCATCAAGAAATGTAAGTAAAATGTTGTACTTCTGTGATTTTCAGTTTTGTCCTATGCTGTGACGCTGTGAGAAACATTGGTTGCAATAAGTTACAAAAATGGAAGAAGAGAGTTCAAGACGTGGACGTGCAAGAGGACGAGCCAGGGGTGCTTTACCTGGAGTTGACAGCGATGTCGTACCTGGAGCCGCAGAAGGGGAATATTTGGCTATGGAGATAGGAGGGCAACAACGCCTTGGCGCTGCAGCATACCGTGAGATGTATGGGACTGCTGGCAGCGAAGAACGTGCTGGGTCAGAGCACAGTGGTGGAGAAAGGGATGGAAGGCAGGGGCGAGGTCAAAGCAGAGGATTTCGAACCGAGCAGCCGGATTTTATTGCAACCCGACCGCAAGGACTTACAGATAAAAAGGGATCTTCAGGACAAGCCAGAGAATTTCTTGCAAATTATTTTGAACTTCAAACCAAAAAGGCTATGGCAATGCAACTGCATCATGCAGCTTTTACACCTGAAATTGATGAATTATATATCAAGAAGGCTCTGTTACGTGAAAAGGAGACCGAAATCGGACCATATCTTTTTGATGGTGCGCAGCTATTCACAACAAAAGCTGTTCCAGAAGAATATCTTGACTTTGAAGCTAAGTATAAAGATAAACCAGATGTCTATAGAGTCAAGATCTCTTATATTCGGGATGTCCATTCATTGGAACCATTGGCTTTTCAGTTGTATAATATTCTGGTGCGAAAATGTCAAGTACTTCTGGAGCTTGATCTCCTGGGACGTTACTATTTTGACCGAGCTGGGAAAGTTAATGATCCGCAGCTACTATCACATCGACTAGAAATGTGGCCGGGGTTCATCACTTCCATGCGACAACAAGAGAAAGAGATTCTTTTAAATGTAGATATTACGTTTAAAGTCATAAGGACTGAGAGCGTGTTCCAAATCATGAGAGACATCCGTAATCGCTTTCCAGATGACTTTAAAGCACAATGCGAAGCAGCGATTATTGGGACGATTGTGATGACCCGATACAACCGGAAGACATACAGAGTGGACAGGATAGATTGGGAAATGAAAGCGACAGATACATTTTTGCAAGGAAAAAAGGAAAAAGCACAACCAGTGTCTTTCGTAGATTATTACATGAAGAAGTATAATGTAGAAATTGCAAACAGAAATCAACCCCTGCTTATTTCTCGTCCTAAGGCAAGAGACATTCGAAGGGAACACACTGATGACGTGTTGCTCGTCCCTGAGTTGTGTTTTCAGACAGGATTAAATGAAGAGTTGCGTTCCAATTTCAGACTTATGAGAGACCTAGCAAGTAAGTTATTCGAATGCTGAATGCCTTTTTATTTTAATGCAATACAAATTATCCTTTTTAATCCATAATTAGATACAAAGTATTGTAATGAATGAATGAATTATGTACTGATTTCAGATCATCTGCATATGCCTCCAGAAAGAAGGCTTCAATCTATTAAAGCTTTTATGCAGCGGATTCAGGACTCACAACAAGTAAGATGTAATTTTGTATTTTTAATGGCAAATAAATAACTTTTGCTTTGATATGTTGCTTGATCCCATGTCTCAGTGGTATTATTCTTGTTCCAAATGTGACATGAACGATGTATTAAAAAAACCTTCAAAAATTGAATCAATATCCCCTAAGAGTTATTGTATGAGTTATTTGTTTCAAAATTTAAGATTTTGAGCGTGATGGCTTTCGTTTTACTTTATAAAAACAATGGCTTGATTTTAAAAAGTAATTTGTTTATAACCCAGATTGGTGCTGAACTGATGCGATGGGGTGTTCGCTTTAAGTCTCCCTTGGTCGAAGTTCAAGGACGACAACTTCCAAAGGAAGCAATCGGATTTCAGCAAGGTTCCGAGCAGCCAGATGAGAAGGGAGATTGGAGCATGGCGTTTCGAAGTTAGTCCTTTAAATACCGTAATACTAATAATGATGAATAGAGTCCAATCTATGATAAAATATGTTATGGCCTTTATAGGTAAAAAAATGTTTACGGCAAAGGTGTTAAAAAACTGGGTGATTATTTGTTCTGCAAGAGACGGAGCAAATATCGACAATCTAATTGGTACCATGCAAAGAGTTGCAACACCCTTGGGATATCAGATCAATCGCCCTTCTGATGTGTAAGTTCATTTTAATCTACCTAAATAAAAGACCCAAGAATTTGAAATTTAAATTTTGTTAATCGATTTAAATCTGCAGAATTCGGCTGCCAGATGTGAGAGCTGCACATTACAAGGGAGCCATAAGCGATGCAATGGGGAAATTAATGGGTAAAATCGATATGATAATGTGTATCCTTCCTAATAATCGTTTGGACACTTATGCGGAAATTAAGAAAACGTGTGCCCTACAATACGGAAGTGAATATTTTGAATTTGTCGTCAACATTTTTATAATATTTTACCTAAAGAGTTAATTGAAGACTGCTATTTTACTAAATGTATTTTAATTTTAATGTGCAGTTCCATCACAATGCTTTTTGGGAAAACATCTTTCAAACACCAGGGGTCTGATGTCAATATGTACTAAGCTGGTGATACAAATGAACGCTAAGCAAGGAGGAGAACCTTGGACTGTCCAAAACCCTTTAAAGGTAAAATTGAATAAATTTTTATTTTATTTTTCTACTACCACCTACATTAAAATAAGAATGAAAAAGAACTATCATATTGCTAGTAAAACTAAAGAAGATTTTGAATAAAATTACGATTTTAGGGATTAATGGTGGTCGGCTTTGATGTTTATCATGGCGGTGGCAAAAGTTATGGGGCTATGGTTGCTTCAATGACTGGTACTTTGGCGACATATTTTTCGACCATTTGCGAGCAAGAACCCGGAATGGAGATGAGTGCTGGCGTCGGAGCTGCACTAAACCGTAAGACACGATTTAGATAAGTCTGATCTGATATCCCGAGACAAGCATTTAAAATTTTACGATCATTAAATTCTTGTAATATATTTTAAGGATGCATCTTGGCGTTTGCAAAGAACAACGAAGGGAGATATCCCGTGAGGTAATATCCATTAAAGACATTTTACTCACTTTACTATAAAAAGATTTGTTTCACAATAAAATAATTGCTGTCTTAATGATTCTTCTAGAATTATGTTCTACCGAGGTAATGTCGTTTAATTAAAATTGTTTTTCGAAACTTACTTTTGAAATTTAATTTAATGGAAAAATTGTATTGAATTTTAGATGGTGTTGGAGAAGGTCAACTAATTTTTGTCAACCGCACGGAGCTGACTGACTGCAAGGTGAGAAAGATTATAATTAAACCAATTCAATCTAAAATTTTTGTATTTAAGCATAGCGTATTTACAAATACATAATAAATAATATAGTTAACTAAATAAATTTTAAATTAGTTTATAATTCCAAAAACTTTAGAATATGATTAAATCGTTGTATTCGAGCGCTGGACAGGAGTTGCCAAAACTCACCTTCATTGTTGTAACAAAGCGAATAAACACCCGACTTTTTATCAATACTGCTCATGACGTCAGAAACCCTTTACCCGGAACGGTAGTCGACGATCGTATTACCTGCCCAGAACGGTAAGTTTTTACCTTTAACATAGCTATATAAAATGATAATTGATTGAATTTGCTTAGGTACGATTTCTTCCTTGTGCCGCACTCGGTTCGCCAAGGTACCATTTCACCTGTTAATTTCAACGTATTGATGGATAGATCTGGACTTGACGCTGACAAAATTCAGCGGTTTACCTACAAGCTTTGCCATATGTACTTTAATTGGTCCGGGACAGTCGGTAATATAAAAACTTTAAAATATAATACTTTGACTTTGAGTATGAATTGTTTGGAAGAACTAAAAGCATTTTATTTTTTCATTTTTTCTCTATAAATTACAGCCGTGCCAGCACCTTGTCAACTGGCACATAAGTTGGCTTTCCTCACCGGAACAGCACTTCAAAGAGAAGCACATCACCAGCTAAGCAATCTTTTGCACTTTTTGTAATTTTACTTCGAAGTTAAGTCCTACGAGCTCTGAAAGAAAATTAGGTTCTTAGTACTCAAAGTTTAACTTACCATTAATTACATAGTCAACTGCGTTGATCTATGTATTCGTACATTATCAGTTATTCAAAAATAGATTTTATAAAGTTCAATTAATACAAGAATTTTAGAATAAAAAAGTTTAACTTGTAACAAAAAATATTGTAGTAGATAACTTTATTCAGAAATGTACAACGGTTGATTGTATTGTAGGAAAATTATGTTTAAAAAATGAAGGGTTATGTTTAAGCTAGCATTTACTATTTAAAAAATCAGGTAAATCAAAATTCACAAGTGCTTTCTTTTCTTCACAGTAGCAAACAGATATGATTTTTTAAATGCAGCTTAATTTTTGTATGCATAACTTTGAATTATTGACTACTATTCAATACAAAAAATGTACACATCAATTCAATCGATTCTAATATAGTTATAATTGAAAATACAACTTCTTGTAGAGCTCAAAAAATGTAATCAAGCAAAGACGTTAGAAGATAATCTAGACGCGACATTCTTTTTCGATTATAGTATAGTATACTATTCTTACGTCTATGTAATCAAGTTGTTTTAACTGTTAGTTTTCTCAGCGAAGTAATAAACGACTAACATTAAATAGGTTGTCTTTAATGCAGCATTTCCATAAAACTGCATCTTATTTTCATTTCAAAAACACAACATCAAGCGTATCCCATAGTCAGTATCAGTATCTCAGCTGCAAAAAAATGTTTTATTAGCATGCATTTCTTAATTCTGAGAATAATATAACAGATACAATTATGTACAATTATGTATATGTAGATTAATCTAAAAAAATAATCTTAATTAAGAGACTTAATTCAAAGTAAAACTGATGTTTTGATTATTGAGTGTAAAAATTCCAAAAGCTTCCATTCTTACATCCACACCAAATCATTGGAAAATTCAAATCAAAACAGCAATCTAAAACGGAAGACTTCATTTCTTTGAACGTTAAAACTCTAGAGTTGATTTTTCTAATGTCGTACAGGGTAAGCTGGAATGCAACATTTTTAAATCAGCAATGACATTTTAGTTGGGAACTTTATTTTATTGATATGTGGTGATTTAATATACCAAATTGTCTTCAAATCCGCTTGCAATATATCGTCCACATGGACTTAACGAAGGACGTGTAGTTGAGACAAATAATGCAGGATTGACATCCGAAATTCTTAGAACACATCTAACAAAGCATTTATAAATGAAGTGGGTACATAGTAAATATAACTTAACATAATAATATTGAATAAATTTGCTTCAGCGTTCATTGACGTAACATTACAATTAAAGCTTACTTGCTAGATCTCAAATCCCAGAGTTTTATAGGATCAAAACTACAAGGTGACGAAGTCATGAAAAAGTCACATAAGTCAGTTGCATGTGTTCCCTTCGGAGCTTCATTAATTCGAATACAGGAAACCGGTTTATTGTGAGCTTGTACAATAGTTAGTCCCACTTTCTCCACATTAGTATCAAATGTCTGAATACTTTTGTTTGATAATCCAGTTATAATTTGATCTACACAAAATTGAAAATAATTAATTTGTTTAAATAGTCATAAATTTGCCCACTATTTACTAATTAGGCTTGTACTAACTTGAATAAAATTGATTAGCAGCAGCAACGGCAGTAATGCTTTGGCACTGTAAAGGAAAGCTGCCAGCTTGAAGTTTTATGAATCCCGTATCCCTCTTTGCATACGAATACAAAGCAATTCTATTTGCTTCAGGCTGAAGTATAAATTTATCCATGAAATAAAACTGAGAATGAATGTGTTCATTAAATTTCGAGTTAAAATCAAAGTTCAAGAGTTCTTTTGTGTTCTGCCAGTGCAACACAGAAGTTTTTCCATTATTTGATGCCACAATCTAAAGATTTGAAACCATTTTATAAATAGAAGCCGGTTTAACGTTTCAATATTCATTCAACAAAGTTACCAGTAAATCTGAATTGAAAGAGAAACTCAAGGAAGTAACTCTTGCAACATCTTTAAGAAGTCGTATGTTCTCAAATGGCTGCGTTTTCATGATAATCATTGGACTCACACTTGCCCCCACTGCTAAAAGCTTTCCATCCCTATTAGCAGCAAGTCGCATGTAGGATAATCCTTCACTCATTCTAGTCTGCAGATTTATTCTTTGAGGATCTTTGAATTTAAGCTCATCTTCATCATAAGAACCTTTCACTTGGATTCTAACTGGTCGAGAAGAAGGGAGACCGTCAGAAACCAAAAATTCTGGTTGACTTATCATGGGATTACGAGATCGAGCAGATAAGAGAGGATTGCTTGTGCTTTTTGAAGCAGTTTTAAGATTAGTTCCACCGCTGATTGCTGGACGACTTCGAGATCGCGCCCATGCGGGTTTGGCAGGAAGATATTTTGATCGAGGACCAGTGATTTTCTGTAAACTATTGCTTCTTGAGGCTTCTGACCGTGGTGGACTTTTCAGCTTCTTTCTCAATACTGATTTAGAATTAAGACCCTCCCTAAACCAAAGATTAATTTTTACCTACTACTCTTCATTTGACGTATGGAGTAAGAGACTACTTAAATGATTTTCTTTACGTAGGAATTAATGAACAAACTGAAGCCTCTTCGAATTCATCAGAAACGGTGACTAAGCATCGTCTACAGAATATTATGCTTGTCAAGCAAGGCTGCAAAGCGACTATAATCTCATTATTGCTTGTATCCACAGCTAACTTTACATTTTGAACAAGTATTCCCTCTTCTTTCAGCAAATCTGGGAAAGGAACAGTTCATTTATCTTTAATTTTTTGAAAGCATGATCTTATTACATTATCTTTAGAACAACTAGTGATATATATACCTTCGTACCCAATAGACAATTCAGGCTCCCCACTTTTTACATCCATGATTTTAAGATGAGCACTAGTCGCTACAACTATCATAAGCTTTGGAGTGATTCGGCGATTTTCAGGAGACAAACATGTAAAAGTATTATCTAGTTCTGAGACTATTGAGGAGCTTGTTGCATCGCCAGCGCTCAAGTCAGACAAATTATTTTCGTCAGAAACCATAGAAGTATATTCAGAAACTATCTGACTATCTGGCGTTGGGGCACGCGAGACAAATAAAAACTTAGCACAAAGAATGCGGAAATCGGTGTGTGGACCAACAGTAGTATTGATAGCTATGGTGGAGTTCACGAATTCTTCAGATGAATCTGAATTAAAAAAATCTTATATTAAGCTGTATAATAATATTAATAATTCTTTCAATATAATTCTGCATCAATTAACCTTCGACTTTCATTCTAGCCAATACGAGAAATCCAATAGATTGAAGAAGGTAGACTTCAACAAAACCTTCAGGACTTACAACCAGCATAAACTTTTCTCCATTTCGTTCCACAATGTCACAAGCTGCAACTGATTTGGTATTTCGAACAGACTGATGGTGTACAAGCCTAAGTGTTTTTGATACAAGTTGCAACTCCCAAAGCTAGAATGTAATGAATAATTTTAACATGGTCTTTATAGTCTAAGAAGTAAGAAGAAGTAATAGTAAGAATTGATGTTCGTTTATGGACATCAATTTTATTACTCATTATCATCACAATTGAATCTTTTATTATTATGAATAAATACCATGGCAGAAACGGCATTGCCTGATGATATGCTTGCTATGTGGAGAATATCATCATCTATGAAAAAGGATTGACAATGAGTTGTAGGTTCCTTGACTTTCTCCAACGTAGCAATGCAGTCAATACTATTTAAAATTAAGGGTCCTGGTTCCGTCTGCAAAAAATCAGGAGTATTATTTAAACATGTGATACAAATGGTAAATATAATAGTATATATATGCAATTTATAACGATAGTCGTACCAGTGGATGAGCACTAATGATTTTATACGTGACGACACTATCACTTTTAAAAACACTCACGTAGACAGTATTAGCCTTACATACCAAGCAGCAACTAATAATGCGACCCTCTCCTTCACTTATACGAATTTCGTCCCATTTGCCTGAGTATTTAAAAAAGAAATTATCAATTTTAAACCAATTAAATAATTAATTATAACTTCAAACCAAAGGTCATACTTTATGAATGATTTCATTATTAGAGTATCGCTCAACTTGCCTAGAATTACGTCCCAACGTATGAGAAACACAGATTCATCGCTACAAGTGCAAAGTAGACCTGATGTCTCGTCGAAACTCAAGCACGTTATTGCTGATTCATGGTACTCTCGAATAGCATCCTACAGTTCATAAAGTCTAAAATTTCAAAAGGTTCAATAAATTAAAAAAAATTATACAAAAAATATACCTTGACTGGGAGTTTTAGCTCAAAATTATCAACAAATGGACTCAATGTAATTTTACAGTCATGAATTAGCAGTGATTTCTGGAACGCAGCAAAGATAAATGCTTTTGTGGTGTGGATTTTATATTGATCCAGAAAACTTGTTTCTTTCTTAGTTTTACTCCATTTTCCACTGCTTTCATTTGTTCTAATTTCTTTTGAAGAAGGCAGATTAATTTGACAAAAGGATTTTATACCTCCGAAAGATATCATAGTCGTTTTTCAATTTTATTAAAATCAGCAAGACAGTACTTTACAAATTCGACAAAAAGTAATCGTGCTATAATGAAATATGGATGATGCTAAAAAGCTTTTCGTTGCTACAAAAGAAAGTGCTTGAATAAAACCAAGGTAACTTAAATATGAAATTTAAAATATAATCTCTGTTACACGGAAATTGCAATCTTCTAAAATCTCAAGATTAATCCGTGACTATTTATCTATAGAGCTAATCTATGGGATCGCATGCAAAATTAGACACAGAGACAATATTTTTGAGCTTCATAGTTTCAAATGATTTGTTGCAGTGTTGTAACTTGACCAATAAGATGCATCTGCTTAATACAATTTAATCGAACGTTATCAGAATTCAGAAGACAAAAATGATTATGATGGTGGTAAATGCACATAAAAATGAACGTAAAATAAAACCTCTAAGTTTCACTACAAACGTACTGTTTCTAATTTCTATAGGTATATCTTTTTACGAAATGCTTTATATTAATAAGACTTTCAATGTTCACTACGATTGACACTGGAAATACTAAATAAGTCGAGTGAGTCATTTGTTATATCGGTCAATAAAACAAACCTTTATTCGATCTCGAGCAAACGTGAAGATTATGGGTTTATATAGTAAGTTATATAAGAAGGTAAAGTATACAAGGGTAAAAATGAAAATTCAATGCGGACCAACACGATTGATTAAACAAAAGTATCTCAACACAAATGTCATACTGATTGCAAATCCTTAATTCACACCACGAAGTAATAAGACTTTACACATTAATCAGTAATTATATTCGAAACTTATTGCGTGCAACAAAGTTTATCAATACCACTTTCAATTTCAATTGAAAAAAACACGATGTTTCTATTGCATTACATACTTCTTTTACACACCATAATGTTACATATATAATATATACAACAAATACCTAACTAAATATTTGATATAATTCTTATGTAACGTAATCTCTAATTTTATTTTCATATCAGTAAACATCCAAGTCTGTGTCGTCACTCGCACTCTGTTCCCCATCCGCGGCATCAGCTTCTCCATCAGGCCTTGTGTTAACATTAGTAAGTAAATCCCTCATAGCATCCAAAAGAGCTGTGACACTTTGCTGCAATCCAGCCCCAACAGCAATTGGCGGATCACCTCCTTGACCCTCTACAGCCACAGCAGCTGCGGCGTTGTCCCTTCAATTATTTAATTTAAAAAATTAAAAATTTGCATCGTACATGAAATTAGGTACATTGAAAGTGATAGTGATGGTGACATTTTATTCTGCTTGGTTATTTAGTGCATAGTTCTAGTTCTATGTCAAGGAAGGTTGAGTTATTAAGCTATTTAAGCATTTTAAAATTAGTTGATAGACTTTACAGTAGAACTATGTCTCGAAATGTTTTAAAGTTTCGTGTCATATGTTTATTTTAAAAGGGCTAATCCGACTATTGTGGAGAAAATGCCATATATAATTACAAATTAAATTAAGGCATAGAGTTAAGTAATATGTAATACGAAGTTAACTACAAAAAGATTATTGACAAACTTTTCATTAGGAAAAAATTCAATTATTGTATAATGTTAAGGTGCTTATAAGGATCATGCACTTGAAGGAATACTTACAATTGCAGTTGAAGATTACGATCGTTGTTTGGAGCGTTAAGATCGTTTACTAAAGAGCTGAGTAACATGTGTAGTATTCCGTTTCCCCTAGGACGGGTACTAGAAGCAGCAGATACACGGAAGTCTTTTATGTTATAAATGTCCACTGCATCTGGAGGAGGTAACGGGTCATAATTTAATATTGCCTCCTTGCTTAGTTCCTAAGTAAGAAATAATAAAAATTTAAAAACTTTGTAAATTGAATTGAGTGAAGACAACAATTTATAGACTTTTTCATTTTCATTTTAAAATTTTAGTTCCTTACCGGTGGAAGATTAACGGTTAGCTCTTTGTTATCTGTTAGAATTACATGTCGCAAAATGTTTCTAGGCGTAGTGGCCTGATAACGCCTCCTTCGTCTGCCTTCATAGTCTGAAACAATAGGGTCTTGCAAATCTACTTTGTCCAAGACAATATGCACATTTTTTTCCAACCATCCAAGCACTGTTGCTTCTCTCCAAACATGATACGTTCTCCAAACATATAACTCACACAGAAGCTTCAAGGATCTGCTTTGACTACAAAAAAAACAGAAATGGAAAATTGTTTTTGTGTACTTGAATAAATAAACAAAATTGATTTTAAAAATACCTTTGAGCACTGGAGTTAAAATATGAATGATTTCTTGCTCTTGAATCAATTTGAACGCCAACTTTTTCCAACAAAGGAAGTAAAACCGAAGGGAACATCATGATTGCGTATTGAATCATAGTATCTGCTTTTTTAGACAACTCTTCCGTAGTCAAAGTTTCATCTCGTTTCACACCTTCTGCTTTTGTCGATAAAAGATGATAAGCTAAGGCAACTGAGAAAGAAAAGTTTGGAAGTTGATCCAAGTTGCGTGTCTTTTCCCAATAATTGTACAGATTAACAAACCACTGAGCTTCTCCAGCTTTGAGCGCAAAAAAATCGACCATCAATGTGACACATAAGGGATCAGCAGCTGGGTCGAGACACAAAAGTCTCTTGCAAAGTTCCAGTGCAGTTCGGTGACAAGCTCGTTGACCTACAAAGGTCAAGTGCTTAAACAATAATATGAAGAAAGGCCTGCAAAAATAAAACATATTAAAGGGATACCAGACAAAAACAGACAGCTTCATTATAGTCAGCACTTACCGATTTTCTTGATATTTGTACTCGAGCCGACATAGCGGATTAGCTAAATTGAAT
This sequence comes from Isotoma caerulea, assembly GCA_034696405.1. Taxonomy (NCBI): domain Eukaryota; kingdom Metazoa; phylum Arthropoda; class Collembola; order Entomobryomorpha; family Isotomidae; genus Isotoma; species Isotoma caerulea. Next base: position 16,756 of record JAQFZZ010000058.1, on the reverse strand, counting down.
CTGACATGAAATGCATTTTCCAAACAATGAACAGCTCCTTCGACAAGTTCTGCAGCAACTTGCATGTCCTCCGCGGCTTTTGCCATGTCTGAGAGTTGAATATGAGAATCAATGTGATAAGGATGGAGTTTCAAAATGTTGACAATATTGTCGGGATTTAATGTGTCCACAGCTCTCATAAACTGCTTCTGCACTTCCATATAATGGCTGTTGTGTTCATATTTGAAATATAGATATCCGTCACATGAGTCCAAGTATGTCATTGATATCCCTACAAAACAACAAAAAATGTATGCATTTATTAACTCAAAAATGTCATTTTTAAAAGGAGAAAAACTCTACTTTGACTTGAATTCTACTTTCGACAAAGGCTTACCGGAACCTGAAACTGAAGGCCATTGTGTTTTTGGCATAACAAGCTTATTATGACGATAAACTCGCCTTTGACCTTGCTTCCTAAAAATAACAGTTAATTTAAGATCCGATATAAAAGCTTAATCGGGAAAATCGTAATTAAAATATTTTCAGTCAAGGAAATAGGATTGTTTTAAAAACTAGTACTTACGATCTTTCATAATTGATAACTTGGGCTCCAAAGATTTTCTTGAGTTCAAACTCAGAGTTTAAATATCTTGTGTCGATTTTGAAAAGCTCTTCAAACGCTGCAAGAGATTTTGAATTAACGCCATCAGCGTCCTTGTCTTTTCTTTTTCCACCAGCTGTGGAAGTTGATTTGCCACCACCTTTAAGTGCTTTTTGCCGTTGTTTAGCTGCTTCGCCATCCTCCTAACGATTAAAAACAGGTTGCTACAAATAAGTAAAGTACGTGTAGGCATTTCAAAATGTAGCTTAATAATTACGGGTTTAGCATCATCGACTTTATCAGATCCTGATGCAGTTGCCTTCTTCTTATTTGGCTTCTTTCGCTTCTTCTTCTTTTTACTAACAGCCTGGCTATTCTCTTCTTCCATTTTGGAAGAGTCGCAACTTTTTTCAGCATCTTCATCATCTGCATCTTCCTTTTCCTCAGACTCTGATTGCTCATTTAACTGCAATTAAAATGTTATCTGATGACAATGTGCAATGAAAACTTTAAAATGCATACATGAATTTCATACCCAAACAAAAAAAACCATACCAATTCGTAAGGATTCCTAACAGGACGATTTCCTTTTTTCACAGCCGAAAAAGCTACTGGTAACTCGTCTTCAGATTCTGGAGAAACTTTTAAATCATCTTCTCCATATACTTTCTTGAAAACTCGGTTGGACATTTTTGCTGCGTATGTCTATACGTAAAACATACAATAAATACAAAATACAACGTTAGGTTTAATTTTGTATAGCTTAAGAATTCAACAATGAATGAATGAAAAAAGCAAAAAACAACTTCAATTATATTGTCACCGTCAATTTGCAATGTCAATACACAATGCAATATTACCAATTCAAATTTCACTAGTTAAAGTTTCCACGTGATTTTTAACAAAATCGGGTTATAACATAACATCAACTAACATATCCGAAATCCGAAATACATTTTAATTAAATCGTAAAATTCTGCCAAAATGTCCAGTTTTTTACCTTTTAGACTTGACCTGCTGCTCCTTAGAAAACAAATTACTCACACAATGCACAATGAAATGATGAAATTGTTAATAATTTATAAATTCAAAATTAATTGGGTTGACACGGTACACGGTACAGACACAAGAAATCAAAATCGAAATCAGCAGACAGCACACAGCAGTTCACAACTTTGGGTTGATGAAATGGCAAGAGCAGGTAGTGCACTATTTTATAGTGCAAGTGGGTGAGCAGAGAGAGTGGATAAGGATGAAGTGTGTTTTTACAAAGTCTCATTGAGTGAACTCGGTGTCTCAAATGACACTTGACACTTTCCGTGGAAAACTTAAATTCTATGGGTTTGTAAAGAAGAAAAGTTTCATCACCCGATACCAAAATTATCATGTGTGACGATGATAAGTGTATTTTTAATTCGAAATTTTTAGTTGTGTATGGTGATAATCCGAAATTTACCCTTGAAATCCCCACATGTAACTAGATATTACGAAACTAAGGCTTGCACTGCTATTCTTCAGAAACTAGGTAGGCTCATTAAAAAAGTTTTTAAAGTTGAAAGTAGTTTCTGTCTGTTGTCTGTGTTTCTGAACACTGAGCACTGAACTGAGTGATTAGTGATTAGTGTTTATTTAACTTATTTTAGAGCACAGAGTGTATTTAAAATTAAAACTATTTAAAACTAGGTAAGTTTTAAGAGGTTGAGCTATGTTTGGAAATTATTTTAAAATATGTGATATGATTGACGAAAAGTGAAAAGGAATTAAGAAGTTTATTACTGTTTTGTTAGAGTACAGAAAAAAATGGCACACCGATTGTTAAATTCTTGCCGGCAGCTTGATAGAATTTTAAAGAGAGGAATTGCTTCGGGGAATGTCAATCCAATACAGGTATAGTTTAAGTTACATTTGCAATAATGTTTTGTTGCGGGGAAGCTTCTTTCTTCATACTTTGTATTGGACTATTGTGTATTGACTTGTGAATTTTTAGATCCAACGAAGATTTCCAGATTTTCATAGGTTCTTATCAGAAGTAAGAATTTACTTTTCAGACAAGCCGCCAAAGGGATTTGAGAAGTATTTTAAACCCAAGCTTGGAGATAAAGCTGCTAAGGCTCCGGGTGAAAAACCTGCCAAAGATGGGTTAGGATCGAAGAAGCCACCAGTTTCAGAGCCTGCTCCAGGACCGTCCAGGGCAGCAAGTGGTACAAGTAGTGGTACTCCTCGTCCCCCAGGTGATCCTTGGTCATCTTTTCTTGGAGGAGGTGGACCAAGACCGTCTGGTTCATCTGGTGGAGGGGCGGGAGGAAAACCAGGAGGACTTGGATCCGAGGGTGGGGATCGTTTAATATTTCTGGCTGTAGTTGGAACCATTGGCCTTTTAGGAACTTTCGCGTATTACGAGATGAGTTATAAAGAAATTACGTGGAAGGACTTTGTCAATAAGTAAGAATCTTACTGGTTTAACTTTTAACTTAAGTATACATTTCTTATATTTTTTACGTTGTTGATGTCATATGATAATTTTGTTTTTATCAGCTATTTAGCACGTAATATTGTGGAAAAGTTGGAGGTAGTAAATAAAAAATGGGTTCGAGTGAGACTTAATCCGGGTCAGTCTGTAGATGGATCGGTTCGTTAATTAATATACTAATTACAGATTGATATTCCTACAAACTATCGTTGTTTATAATTATGACGATATATTATATTTCCAGAGCGTTCTTTGGTTTAACATTGGTAGTGTTGATTCTTTCGAACGGAATCTAGAGAATTCTCAAATGGAAATGAATGTCGAACCATCCAATTTTGTTCCAGTTATTTACAAGACTGAAGTTGAAGCTGCAAGTTTAACTGGGGTGTTACCTACCATTTTAATAATAGCGTTCCTGATTTACATGATGAGAAGATCAGCAGAAATGATGGGTGGTGGCAAAGGTGGTCGACGTGGAGGAGGAATTTTCGGCAGTGTTATGGAGTCAACAGCTAAACTCATTAATTCAAGTGATATAGGGGTCAGGTTTAAGTAAGTGTATTAAATCACGGAATAACTACTTTGTTTTGTTTAGTATTACACAGTATTACCCTTTTTTTAGAGATGTTGCTGGATGTGAAGAAGCTAAAGTTGAAATTATGGAATTTGTTAATTTCCTAAAAAATCCAAATCAATACTACGAATTAGGAGCTAAAATTCCTAAAGGCGCTATTCTTACTGGTAATTATTGTAGTATGCAAGATTTGAGCGAGTTATATTTCAGTACATATGATCAATTTCATCTCATTTCGTGTCGTTTATGTATTTAACAGGACCTCCTGGTACTGGTAAGACATTGTTAGCCAAAGCTACCGCAGGAGAGGCAAATGTGCCTTTCATTACAGTATCAGGATCAGAATTTTTGGAAATGTTCGTCGGCGTGGGACCATCAAGAGTAATTTTATTTTAACTTACAATATATTTCTCTTTTTTGTTTAAAAAATTTGACCGATATCTAGGAGAGCGAGTAGAATAATCTCGTTCGTTGCGTGTGTAACATCTTCATGCTTTCTGACATGAAGTCATAAACCATTTCTCAAAGGATTTCATTGTCTGCAGAACTCTGTCATCATCAATCTTATATTTTGTTTATCATGTACATATAGGTTCGTGACATGTTTGCAATGGCCAGGAAGCATGCACCTTGTATACTTTTTATTGACGAGATCGATGCAGTGGGAAGAAAAAGGGGTGGAAGAAGTTTCGGTGGTCATTCTGAGCAAGAGAATACCTTAAATCAGCTTCTAGTAGAAATGGATGGTAAAAAATGATTGTGATATTAAAGTTTTGGATCTACTTTACTTGGGTTTTGATAAACTTTTTTGTTTTAGGTTTTAATACAACAACTAATGTCGTAGTTTTAGCAGCAACTAACAGAATAGATATTTTAGACAGTGCCCTTTTACGACCTGGGCGTTTCGATCGACAAATTTTTGTCCCCGCTCCTGATATTAAAGGACGAGCTAGTATTTTTAAAGTTCATTTGCAACCACTCAAGACAGGAGTAAACAAGGATGACTTATCACGAAAAATGGCTGCATTGACTCCGGGTTTCACAGGTATCATACAAACATGTGCATAATTTTTTAATGCTTAGCTTAGCTCATTGTAGGATTCACATGAACTTAACTATAACATTTTTGCTTCTTGGTTTAGGTGCTGATATTTCAAACGTTTGCAATGAAGCTGCTTTAATTGCTGCTAGAGACATGAATACATCCATCAGCTTAAAGCATTTTGAGCAAGCTATTGAGCGAGTTGTAGCTGGTATGGAAAAGAAAACGAACGTCTTGCAACCAGACGAGAAAAAGACTGTGGCGTACCATGAAGCTGGCCATGCCGTTGCTGGATGGTTCCTTCAACACGCAGATCCTTTACTAAAGGTAAAAACAAATTAAAGACACCGTTTGAATAGCTGTAAATAGTACATGCTTGCAACTTTAATGAGCGAACTTTTGCTAATTTTGTCAACTTTAGAAGTTGAAATTTCATCACTTTTAAAGAAAAAAATTATTTCAGACAGTTTATTTGTAAATCGAAGTTAATTAATATTCACATATAAAAGCAAAGCTCAAATTCAAGCATGTCAATCTATATTTTCTGTCCGTCTTAAAAGTATTCTTGATTTTTATTTTACTCCACAGGTCTCCATAATTCCTCGTGGAAAAGGGCTGGGATATGCACAGTATTTGCCAAAGGAGCAATATTTATACACAGCAGAGCAACTATTTGATCGTATGTGCATGACCCTCGGTGGCAGAGTGTCTGAACAAATATTTTTCGGAAAGATCACCACAGGAGCCCAAGATGATTTAAAGAAAGTCACTCAGAGTGCTTATGCCCAAGTAAGTCCCTTTCACAGGTGTTTGCTTTGAATTTTTCATCCCTTCATTGATCGAGTGTTCCATCAAAGTCAGCATGAGAGAAATGAGATTTTGAGTCTTATACATTATTGATTTTGTCTGTTTTATTTCTAACTGTTCTTTTCAACAGATCGTTCATTACGGAATGAATGCCAAAGTCGGAAATGTGAGTTTCGACATGCCCCAACCTGGTGATATGGTTCTAGATAAACCATATTCTGAAGAGACAGCCCAGTTGATAGACTCCGAAGTCCGAGTACTGATCTCAACCGCTTATGAACACACACACAAACTTTTGAGCGAGCATAAAGCGGACGTTCTGAAGGTAAGAAGACACTTAAACAACTTTTACAAAATTTGAGGTAGCTTTTTGTCGGAACAGATATTATTCTTTCTTCTGATATATCTAAAAATCTTCTCCGACATAAGCAACGGTTAGATCATTTTGAAAGGCAATAAAGTCACGCAAGCAACAGGTCGATCGTCTTACTACCACAAAAGGAAACCAGACTACCTTGGGATTTAATTTTAGAGTTGAGAGTGCTTCTTTCGACTCTTCAGTAAGGTACAGTCAAATGTGTCGGATAGTTGGATAGTATTTCTTCTTCGTATGTATTGAAATTTGAATAAGACTAATTGTAAGAGAAAATATAAGTTTGAGGTTATATTCAGTTTGGTAAGTAGATGGATGGATAGGAAGGATGCAGGATGGATGGCATTTTTTCTTTCTCAAACTTCCAAAGGTAATGTAATGTTACGTAGAGGTAAAAGGAAGGAAATAATGCGTCTGGAAAGGTAATAGAATAATATTCAAACAAATTCAACTAGTTTTCTCCTTGTGTCTTTTACCATTTTTTTGAGTGAGTCGCAAAGACAAGAAGGATAGTGATAGGAAATAAGGATGAAGGAATGGAATTGAATTGGATAGATGGATGGAAGGGGTAATGATGAAAGTCGACGAACTGTGAGTACTTGATACCTTATTCTTATCCCCCTTACCTACTTTCTTTCCTTATTTTATTCCCACATTCCCACTACTCACTCGCAGTGACGAGACGACCATCATCAACCGGTAAAAGGACTTTCGTCTTGTCTTCGTTTCGTTTCTCGTTTACTTTTCCGCATGGTCTTCCTTTCTTTCCCTTTACTTGAACCTAATGTGCACTTCCCCATTCTATCGTTAGGTAATGTACACGAAATAACGATCAATTCTTGTATCATATGAGATGAGAGAAATTTAGTGATATGGATAAATTGACAATAATTCATAGTTTCTAGGTGAGTTTTATATTGAAATAAGTACGTTCTGTTACAGCGACCTTAAAGCTCGACTGTAAATTGTATAAGGTTTTATACTCATTTATTCAGTCTTTTTCTTCCGATTTTATGTGGCTTTTCCTCGAGAAATGCTTGTTAGATTTATTGTTCTGCAGGCAACTGGAAGGAATTTCATAGCAGAAACTATTAATCGTTTTCAAAAAATGCAAAAAAAATGTAGATAGCAACAATGTCAGAAAAATTAAATTCTTAATAGACCAATCTAAAAGATAACGTCTGTATTTGTTTTCCCTCTTTGGAAAACTGTGAGCTAAAAACTTCAAGAACTTAGCCTTATTTTTCCGTTTCCGGTGTATACTATACATACAAATATAAAAAGAGCGAAAAGAAAGCAGACTGGAAAAGTTGACTGGAAATGCAATGACACTTTACAACTCCTAGAATAGAACCGGTGTATTTATTTGAATTCTGAATTTTAGGTTTTACCTTCGTTTAATTTTGATTGGAAAATGTCATTTATTTTTCAATTCGCACTTGTTCTGATTTTATTGAAGAATTAGTTTTGCACTAAATTCTCTTTTAATCGACCACTATTTAATTTTATTAATCAGTTTAGAAATTAGATGAAATTATGAACTGAAATTTGGTGAGATGAGTGTGTAAAGAATGGAAGGTAATTTGAGCTTTTAAAAGGATCTAATCCGAGTTAAGTTATAGCAGTTGGTTACGTTACAAATTCTTTCTAGTATATTTCTTGGGGAAGGAAATAAATTGGAAGCATATAATGTGAAAAGGAAGAGAAGGAAAAGGAGGGTTCCTACCTGGCATGACATGTCTAGAGTCTTTAAAGAAAAGCCAACGCACTTTTGTCGAGCTTTAGAGTATTGAGGTAAAAAGTTGATAAAATTAGAACCGCTTCTTTCTACTTACTTTCTCCTTCTGATGATGGTGCTGGTTGGAGTAGTGAAAGCTAAATTGGACTGCACACTAGCTATAGAACTATATAGATATGTTATTGCCGTTTGAATGGAATAGCGATGGTGGTTGTGATATTAGTTGGAATTGAATTGACGGCGAAGATGGAAGTAGAGGCAGGCAAGGGAAGCTTTCAAATGCTACTAAGAAAAAGAAGGGAAAAGAAAAGAGAAACTAATTGGATTCTGTTGTTCTCGGGAATGAGAAGATGGGAAAATGTGGTTCTATGTCTTTCAATAATAGGTGGTAGGAAAAGAGATTGAGGCATATGAAATAGCAGTGTAGTGGTAGTAGACCTAATGCTAATCTTCAAACCGACAGGTTGGATTTTGGATTGGGATTTTATTTGAAGTCATAAAAGTTCCTGAAAAAGTCTGAGTGATATAAATGACTTTAAAACATAATTCTTCACCAGAGGTGTATGAATGCAGACAAAAAGGCACATGAATGCGATTGTGTAAAGTAAGGTTATGGTAGGCAGTCATAAATTATGACTGCCTACCACATGACTCATAATCGTAATCATCCCTCACTGCACTCCATCGCTTGTGCCTGGTCTATTCGAGTCGTTCATCATCATCGTCTTTACAGTTTAGAATCATGGGCGTGGTGTGATTTGATTCATGTAAAAGGTTCTAAGAGATTGTGTAAAACTAAAAGGTTTAGGATTACGAGAAGTCTTCTGATGATGCTGGCACAAGCATAATACAAGAAAACGAAAACCGTAGGTATTTTCGATCGAAGTGATGGAAGTTAGTTAATAGGATTTGGCTTGGTGTTAAGACTAAAAGGCTAAGCTGTTCTGTCTGTCTAGGATTGATTTTTTGTGCGCTTTTGAAAACCCGGAAGTGTTGTGTAGATAGATGGATGGGAAAATAGATTGGTGGACAGAATGGAATGAAAGAAATGCTTGATGTGGTATTAAAAGAGTAATCGTTTTTCGTTAAGTTGTTCTTGTGTTATGTTATATTGTGTGGGCGAGGAAGAGAGGTAAGTGAATAGGATTATCATGAAGTTGGCCATGTTAGATTTGGAGGTTGATAAAAAGTTTCAGACGATCAGTGATGTTAGTGTGTGTAGGGTCATGTCCTCATGTCATGTGGGATTGGATGATCAAATGGAGTTCACAGGTTGTTTTCACTGGCTGTTGCATTCCTCTCAAAATCTTTCGAGCTCAGTCTACTTGGACAAGGATTAAATTGTTGCCTAAAGATCTAGTTTTGATTGGTACCCCCTCCATTTTGTTTGTTTTCCTTCTATTTGTAAAGACAACCTCACACTTTCATATTACTATCTAACACTACGTTTCCAACAGAACTAAATGTCAATTAAGATGCTTTTTACTTTACTTTCTCTTTGTTACTTTCCCCATTCGTGTAAAATAAACCATATCAAGTACGGGTGTAACCAAGTAGAGAAAGCTGCACGTTTCAATTGTATTTGATTTGAATGTTTTTAAACAATAACACTTTTAAACGGTATTTTGAATTTTTGTCACAACTCATTTCGACCTACTCGTCAAAACCTATCCAAATATATATAATTTGAAATTTGACCTTTGACCTCATTTTGTGACCTTAAAGGTCATTCTACACAATGTCCTATCTCATCTTGCTACACTCGTCAAGATCTATCAAAATATATAAAACTTGAAATTTGACCTTTTTGAACTTTGACCTCAATTTGTGACCTCCCTGACATTGTAGGACAAAAACAGTTGTTAAAGTAAAGTTTCTGACGTTTCGTAGATATGAAATCATATATCACATGATTTTTATGTAGTGTGCGCTTTTAAGCGCTCATGAGCGCAACCAGTGCGTTTTGTCGCAGCGTGCTGATTTGCAATACCAAAGGTCATACTGACCTAACGAGCCAAAGGAAAAATCCGCATATCAAAAGGTCAATCCATTCCTGAGATAAATTGGGTGACAGACGGACAGACAGATGGACGGACAGAGCATTCCCATAAAGGAGCTTTCGCTACTTAATAATGAAATTCCTTCATAGTTTAAGTTAATATACAGAAGGCTGTTAATATTTTACAAATCGTTAAAAGACTTAAATCCTTCAGTAAAAACCCATTTATAAGCATTAGTTATACTTTTCTAAGAAACACAATTTAAGGTCAACAGGTTGCTTTTAATGAAACGATGGGTTATATACAATCTGGGTGGACTTTAATACAATTAGATCATTTTGCCTACAAAAATGGGTGTAGGTTAATGACAAGAGTATGAAAGTATGAGATTTGTACATGGGCAAGATTTCCTGTATTATTCAAGTTTTCTATGATGTTCCTAATCCTAACTTTAAAGTATTCTTCTGACTTCTGATCTGATATGAAATATACATCACTTTGTTTTTTAAAAAATGTTTGCATGACATTTTTTAACGTTATGAAAAAGCAATGATACGGGAATGTTTTAATTAGTACACAGTAATTGATTAATGATTTACATACAAAGTAAAGGGGTGGATTTTGAAAGTTATTGTTGCACTAAAGTTTCATTATTGCAATTGCAACAAGCAACAAGGACAATGTCTAACTAGCAGACTGTCAGTAAATTGCATATAAATTATGTATACTTTAGTATAATATTGAAGTAAAGTAGCGACAGTCTGGCAAAATAAAGGATACTCAAGTGCCCTTGTTTTCTCCGTATCATTTTGCATTGTGCAGTACGTGTATCCAAGTGTACATATTGTGAACAGTTGGAGAGAGAAAAGCAGGGAGTGACTTGATGTTTTAATTAAATTTAATCAAAAGCCTTGTCGTCCATGTGGTTCGGCTGAGCATAGAAGAATTATTATAATAGTGGTAGTCGATTTAGTAATAAGTGTAGTTGAAAATAAGTACACGGCAATCGGTGATAGCAACCCAAGTGAAAGTAAATTAAAACTGTTTATAGTGGTAGGGAAAGGGCCTTCTATTGATAGTTTAGTTTGGCTTCGGAGATGAGACGATTACCTTCAGAGAGTATAGCTATTATTCAATTACGTAATTTATGATTGATTACTCTCTCTCCCGTGGTAAAAGTTTCCTTAAAATTTACTGCGTCAGTCCTTCATAAACAAGAAAAATATTTAATGAGCCCTATAATGTATAAGTTAGATAGAGATAAATTAGAAATATTCCATCTACATTTTTAAGTTTTAAACAAAATAAATATTAAGTTGTCGGTCAGTGTCAACAATGATTAAGATTTTATTTTCAATTTAAAGTAAATTTATTCTAATTTTCTTATTATATGATTGCGAGAAAATAATTGAAAAGCATGCGATAGTTTAATGTTTTACACAACATATCTTGCTCTTAATCATGTCTGTACATATATAATCTGTATCTGCATTCCGTATATAGAAATTAAACAATTGTTGTTTCCTTTATGTTCCTACTCTGCCTAACTTTCTGATCTTATCCAGTTAATTAGTTTTGGCTTCTTTTAAACTAATGAGTTGGTCAACCTTATTTTTGAGGATAAGTAGCACATTTATGTATTTAAGTACCTAGGATCCAGCTGTTTTCTAAATGCGATTAGTCACCAGCTTCACCGGTAAAAAGTTGGACAAGATGAAGAAAGTATGGGCATCTCGTCAGTCAGACTTAAGTGAATTCAAGAGACAATTGAGTAGTAAGATGAGATGAGAGTAAGGTTTGAAGGGTTCTCCTTCTCGTATTATATTTCATTTGATTCGGCTCTCATTTGAAAGGATAATCTAAGGAAATTCAACTCACATCACAAGTGGTCCTCCTCCGCTCTCTTCTCAAAGTGGTAGTTCCGCTCCTATTCTATTTTATTCTGTTGATGTTCGTGTACTCGTTTTATTATTATCGTCATCATAAAGTTAACGTGTTTATGTCATCCTCTAAAGTAGAACTTGGCTTGAGTTTTGAGTATGGCCTGAAGAGCAGCAGTCATATTGAAGTTTGATGAATGCTTATAAAGTAAGGAGGGTGAGTGGGTTGACAAAACGAAATGAACGTGAAGGATGATGGAAGAGTTAAAGTACTAAAGTTACTCAGAAGAGATTGAGATTGAAGAATTCTTTCGGTTGGTTAACATTTGCGTTAGGTGAAAGCTGAGAGTCCCTTTGACTTCCGACTCTTCTAACTTGTAGAGGTATTTGAGAATTTTGAGACTGATTAAGAGACAGAAACCGACAACATAGGTACTACGAATCTTGATATTGTGTTCAGTTTTCACTCCAGCATCCAACCAGACCAGACGAGACCATACCACCAGACAGACTTATGCAGTTTAGTTAGAAGATGGAGTAGAATGAGATTGAAAATATATTTAAGTAACTTGTTCGTAATGAAGGGTGGGGTGGAGGATGAAGAGATGGAAATGAGATGAGATAAGCTTGTAGATAAAATACATTTTAAAAGGTAAAATTGCATGAATGATTCTTCTAAGAAGGAAAGAGTCCGTAATGGTAAGAGTTTTTGGGGAAACGAAGTTTCTAAGGCTATTGAACAATACTTGGAATGGAATGACTATCATTCTACTACTGTATGATATTAAACAGCATTCACTCTGTTTATGAGAGAATATGTAACGGTACAAAGGTTAAAGGATTGGAGAGGTTACATAAGCTTAGACAAGTACCTGTTTAGGTAGTTGTAGTTTGTAGGCAAGTAATTTGAAAGTCTGAAATGAATTTATGAATTAGATATTATTAAGAAGAAAAGCCATTCCATCCATATTAAGTCGCTGCTATGTTGTTGTATGATATTGTTAGTTTAAAGCGGAGTTAGAAAGTCAGTTCAAAGTGTTTCTATGTATTTACGGGAAATATTGTATGATGATGACTATTATTATTATTATGAAGATGGGGTCCGTAGGGAATCTCTGAATTTTGTCTGTCATCATTTTGTCCTTCTCAAAGCTTAAAAGTTGATTTCTCTCTTGGTTAGTAAAAGAATATATTATGTATTTTAGAAGCTAGAAAAGTTGTGCATGTGGACGAATTTTGGCTTTAATTCAAAAGAGAAAGCTTTGAAAAACAAAATGAGTAAACGTGGAGATCGGATAGTGTTACTACTGTTAGAGGTAACTGTATAAAGTTGGATGGGAATGATGGAACTGATGATGATATTGTGTAATTCCATAGCACTACAGAGTGTTTTCAATACCATGATATATAGGAACAAGCAGCTACATAATCTAGACTAGTAGACGGTTTGAGCTGACGATGATACTTTGATGACTTTGATCTCTTTATTACCCAGCATGGTACAATTAGTGCAGGAGAATACGCTAAAGGGAAATTCATAATGAAAGCATTATCCTAAATAAAATAGCCTGCTGTCCTGATTTGCTTCTTCAAGTCGTTATCTCACTTGGAGGGCCACTACTTGTTCAAGAGTATTTTGAATCTTGATACTGACTTGTCCCCTGTTGTTGTTTGTTGAAAGTTATTCTTTCTAGTGTTTAAAAGTAATAATATAATCTTTATTTCTTATACGAGCAATGCGCGTTGGCCAGTATTACAAGTTGATATAAGAAAGGGTGTACTTACAAGAGTTTAAGCCATAACAATATCCTATTTCGATGCTTAAGAAGTTTCTCTCTCCCTTTTAGTAGTCATTTGGTTGTAAGAAAAGACATTTTAGATAAAAATCTTGGTCTCATTGGCTAATCCATGGTTGCTATCTTTCTTATGAAGATTGTTTGAGGCGTAAGATTAGACTTAGCTTTCTTCTGTGGTTTTAAGCCAAGAAAGATTCGCTTTTCCTTTATACGATAAAGTTAATGTATTTGTCTCGGTTAGTTGTACTATACAGATTTTTAGTGATGGTGGTTCTATTTGTAGAGCTAAGACGACGAGAGAGCGTTTCACTTGGTCCTAATTAGATTATGGTATTTGGGGTTAGAGTTTCTAGGAACTTCCTGCCTTTGGTTTTTGATTTGATTTGATTAATGCTTATGTAAGTGTGTTTTGTGTCTTTATGGTATGGTTTAGTCTTTCTGTAAAACAAAACTTATGCTATAAGGATTTACTATCTTGATTCTTGATATTATTTATTTTGATAGTTCGAAGAATCATCGTTTTAATTTACCACCCTTATTGTGTAATTAGGAACCATATCAAGTTGCTGAATTCGTTGTGGTAATGATAAAAAATGTTATAAGTGTCTGGACAAACTTTGAAAAGAACTGTTATACGTATTTACAAATGGTATATACGTTAATTCTTTCAAGTTAATTTCTGTTAGAATTCTATGTATAGAAAATATCTTTTTAGTAAGGAATAAAATGTTGGGGCACCGTGTATCCTATTTCTACCAGTATAAGTATATTGGTATTGGTTGATAGGTGTGGGTTTGATTTGGTTTGTTTGTGAGTTCGTTATTATAGATTAATGATTAGACGACCACTTCTTGGTCTGACGGAGATATTCAGTGCAATTAAGAAGCACTATGTATGAGTCTAGTTCTGCGAAGGGAAAGTAATGAATGGTCTCAAGTCCCGAGAGAAAGTTGTTGCTGTTGTTTGCTGTCTCGAAGAAAAGAAATTACTTCGGTAATTACCCACGTTGGATTGATGGACACAGAAGGAGTCAAGACAAGGAACGTTGAGACATGGTTTGTGAGACGACGTATATAGGGTGGCACTTTTACTTGATATTTGCGATGCGAGAGGAAAATTATATTTTCAATATTTTCATGCTAAACTTATTTCTTTGAAGGTTCTAATAAGTTCAAAGTGTAATTCCTGAAAAATTTTCAGAATGATTACATTTTGTATCTAGATTTTCTAGACGGTACTTTTGTTTAGTTTGTCGATGCATAAAAATAATAATATAAAAAATTATGAAAATATTAAATTTTCATTTTAAAATGGCATATGAATATTAATTTGACTTCACATAATTGGACTTCACTTGACAACCGAGAATTTAAAGGTCGGGTGGTATACTATATAAATTTCTTTACATAATTTTAAGGTGGGGCAAGTCAAAGAATTTATAGAACTTTAACAGATAAACTCCTAAAATGCTCACAATCAGTTTTAAAATAATTGACATCAATGGTTCTTTCATTCATTAAAGAAATGAGCTGTTTAATTTTCAATTTACTTTCGCACATCAAGATTAACATGGTCCTCCATGGTCTTAGTTCTAATGAAGATGAAGAATTACGGATTCTTTTATGAGAGCTGAGATAATTTCATCATCTAGAGATCTAGAGCTCTTGGAGTGTTTGTTTGTGAACAAGCTTTTGCCATGAGTAATAGACTCATTTTACTCAGGTGAAGAAAGTTGGCAAGTAGGTAAATAAATTGACCAGCGTGAGGCAGTCGTAAAAGAACTCTTGTTGAAAATACTAGTAGGATCCTTCTGTTCAGTAATGGAGATGACTGCAACGAATCTAAAAGATACTTTTAATAACACCTTTTTAAGGTCTTGATGAAGGAGGAAGACACATTACTTGTTTATTTATGTACATAAAGGCATAAATCATCATTTTAATTGAGGAACAGGCGGCTTTCCTTCTCTCGTAAGATCCCAGATGTTTAATGAGAGCAGAAAAGTGCCTCATATTTAGTAAGTAATTGTAGGAAGGGGAATATTTTATAGTTCTTTAGCAGGTATTTCTATAGGGAAGTTGAATTGCAAGTTTAAATTAAAATAAGAAAGGCAAAGGCTTGCCCTGTCTTCTTTATCATCTTTCTCAGGAAAAAGGGGCAAATAAAAGAGTTCGTTTGTCTGCAAATTGTATAGAGGGTAGAGAAATATTAAAACTAAAATGTAGGTGAAAGCACCAGCATAGAAGATTAACTTATGGGAGAAACTTGGTTTAGGTTGATGAATAAATGGTAAATGTCTGCCGGTGAAAGTTTCGTACAACATTTATTTGCTTGCCTATAGGTAGGCACAACGTGTAAAAATAAATATACCTAGTAATAATGAAATTGGAAATTTATTAGATTTTATTAAGTTATATTATTTACATTGTGGTGATTTCAACAGTGCACGTTTAAAATCTAGCACATTTCGATTTATTCAGTGATTTCTTTTATTGTTATTCAGCTGGTGACTTGTAGTCAAGTAGTCTACTAAAGCAAGTCAGACTTTTTTTACACTAAATGCGCTTGAGTAGCAAAATTGGAACATGTAAAGTGTAAAACGGTCACTGTATTACTAAGCTCTAAATAAAAAAAACCTTGAAGAGAAAGCGGGCAACGCACGAATACTTATTGAATGCATAAAATTATATTACTCTCAGGATAAAATATGTAGCTCTGCAATTTAGAAAGTGAACAATTGTAATTTGTAATGAAGTGTCTTCAATTCCATGCAGATTTGGAAGATTTTCATTAGAAACTTAAAATTGTGCATTTTACTGTATAACTCATAAAAATAAAAAAGCACGTACAGCAGTGCAGTGCTAGGGTGATATCTGTAGTACTCATATGTATTATATGTACAACATAAATTAGAAGCATTCTTCTTATTGTGTATTGTTACGGTTGTCTTACATTTCTTTAGTTATGCTTTGCTTGCAATGTAACTGAAAGCAAAAATGCGCTGGGGGCACGATTGGCACGAAGGAGTGTGTCTCGTTTTTGGGTGAAAGTCGTAAGTCACAAAAGAATTGTGTCTTTCCTTTCTCTCTACTTGAATCCTATCATATCGTCTGTTTTCCATCTACTCAGAAGTAGTAGTAAAAGTAACAAAAGAAGTTAGAAAAAGCGTAGGGTTACGTAAAGTAATATACGAAATAACATACAATGGTTTCGTTTTTCATCTGAGAAAAAAACCTCAGTGTGCTTGCTTACAACCAAGTTCAATTTGAGTTTGAGTTCAGGCAATAAGAGAATCACGTCCACAATAAAATTATTATTTCATCGAGTTGCATTATATTGCTAACTGCAGTAAGTAGTAGTATTGCTATTGCTAGATATGTACTTACTAGACTATTGGCCCGATCGTGCTGATCGGCTTCTAGATTTCAGGGAGCGTTAACACAACTGTAAGGTGCAGTCAAAGAATTGCTCCCTTAAACCTAGAACCCGATCA
>JAQFZZ010000057.1:0-41498 GCA_034696405.1 Isotoma caerulea | reverse complement strand
CCTTCTCTTGACCCCTTAAATGTGTATGCAAAGTTTCATGTCCTTACGATCTACCGTTCTTCAGTTATCCTGTACACAGACGGACGGACGGACGGACAGACGGAATGACTGACTGATGGATGCCGGATCTTGTAAAAACATTAAGAGGGTGGAGGTCCACCTCTTAATAATGGGAACATTTCCTCATGATGTCACGATTGTTTTCAAACAGATAGCAACCATCATTAACTAAATCTAACATCAAAATGGAAAAGTTAAGATGTCATTGATGCTCAGAGACACTTCACGTTTTCATAACACCAAGTAAATATATAGTTTTTCCCTAACTTATTGGAGAAAGTAAAGGAAGTAAAGGGAAAAATCTGATTTCTCCATGTCACATGTTTATGCATGTATATTTTATTGGATCAATCAGGTTGCCCTTTTTCAAGGTTGAAGATGATGACCGCAATGAATTTCGACGCACCCACCCACGCATACATCGCATTTTCTTTTCCCATCTCAAAGAATATAATATTAAATGCAATTAATATTGGATGAAAGAAGTGTTTCCCTTAGGATGCGCGGATGAACTGTAAATAAGTTGGGAAATGAAAAGGTTGGATTTCAGCTTGTTTTGATCTTTTCTGTCATGATTAAAATTTCAGTATACCGCAGTGATAGTAAGACGCGTTCTTTTTTTGTTTACGGTATTTGATAGACGGATTCAGATGGAGAAATTACGTTTTACGAATTGTCAATTAAAAGGGAATATCGATTATTCATTACAACATTGTATTGAATGAAATTGGCATTGCATTGGCAGATATGGCAGTTTGATACTCGTGGAAATAAGGATTAAGAAGTTTCACATTCACATACAGTTATACTAATCACATGCAAATCTACCAGCTCTGATAAAAAGTCTATTTTTATTTCAAGCTGTTACTTAATCTACTTACTATTAATGGATTGGATTTTAATAACATGCGTCATATTGTTATTTTCTAAAATAAGATTTATAGGTAGAGCAGAAAGCTTTGTTTATTCAAAGAATATCAATATCAGTAAACGTGTGTCTTTGATTCAATATTTTGTACATCTTATATCTTCTGACTAGAGGTTAAACATAAGTTAGTATGTCGTAGGATGACTTTATCAAACAAAGATACAAATATTAAAGTAAAATTGTTTGAACTTACCTTCGGAATTTAAAATCTACTATATTTTTAATTTCATAAAATATATAAAAAGTTGATAACAAGCTAATTAAGTCTTAACAACGTGAATTTTTTAGTTAGCAAGTTTTCGCAAACTTATACAAAGATTGCTTAAGATGTTTAAAAAATAAATATCATGAAAAATAAATCTCCATGCAGTATTACTCAAGTTTAGCTAGACTAGACAGTTTGCTAATGAAGAAAAGGTCAAAATTCCAAAGCTCATTAAAAATATAAAAATGCACTCTTATCCAAAGTTAAAAGGGGAAAGCACTTTGCATCCGGTTTTGCAATAATATTTGATTGAGTAATCTCATGAAATGACTTTTTAATAATAATAGTTGAAAAATATCAACTCTTATAGTTTTATAATAAAAACACCGAGCAAATCACTTCGGCTGGTGTAATTTGTATCCCTAATGAACTCATGTGCCTAAAGAATATAAATGAATAACTTGACCTTTAAAGACAGATACAATCTAACTGAATGGTATCCCAAGTCAAGTGACAGTCGGAGTCTTGGACTTTGTACACATGGTTCCAAATTCCATCTTACAATTTACAATCAATCACAATTCTAAGCTTTACTATAAGCAAATCAAACACAGATTAACATTTTATTAAAAAGGAAGATATGATAGATAGCATAAAATACTTTGATTTAAGTATAAGACATGTCCAAAAGAATATGGATAGAGCCTATTGGAAGCTAAACTCCATACAAATCTTGTTTTGGGATTTTCCATCGATTCTTAGAATCCCGAGAGATTCCAAATGTTGAAAATGTCGACTGTAATTTTTATGACTGAAGATGAATGATGATTATTGATGATGATAGTTGGGCACCCCGTCAGCTTATCTATTTTATAAGTACTTTTGACCATATTGAAAAACCTTTGGGTGACATTCAACTGCTTAATACTAGCTTCAACCTCTTCAAGATTGTAATTGAACCATTAACTGTACCCATCTATTAGTCCCAACATGTCTTGTGGGATCGAGTAGTAGAACATCAGTTAATAAAGCTGATTAGAATTAATTTATTTGTAGCAAGTCTGCAAATGCCGGCAGGGATAAGTTATCAGACTAAAACCTAAAATTAGGTAACAGTACTGCAGTATCATCGCTTTCATACATCTGTATTTGATATTTTTACCCATGTCAATTCTTACCTAATAAGTGTAAAATGCAATAACTCATGAAATTTTATTTTTTATGAAAATTGTTTAATAGTATGAGGGTGGAATTTTTTCAGACTGCGTTACTTCTTTTAGCAGCAATTGCACCATAACTTATTTATTGTCACTTGGGTAAGAATCGTTAGAAAACATTTATTAGATGTAAAGTTTATGGGCTAAATGATATAAATTCTGCTTGGGTGTATCTGCAATTACTGGAAAGCTTTTTTTAGCCACTTTAACTAACTTCGTTGTGAAATGATTTAGCCTTAAGAACAAGTCTTTTAATTTTAACATTTGCTATTTATCTTATACCAAACGTTAAGCTTATTTTTTTTTATTTCTGTAGAAATTATTGCGTAAATTTTAAGCACAACTGTTCATTTATGCTTCGAAATATGTAAAATAATTCAAAATACACGGATAAATATTTCAAAAAGGAAAAATCCACATTTACTTCACCTGTTATATCATATCATGGTATCTATAATACAATATCATGAAACAGAAGTATTTTCATTAATTAAAGATAATAATAATATCAGCATCATTCTTCGCATGATAAACCTATGTGTATTTATATATTTACATTATAGGTATGTGTGGTATTAGTATTAACAACTATAGCTCATAATATTAGTACTATGTTGATGTTATATTTAGATTAAATTATTCCAATAGTAATAGCATTAACTATTACATTATTTACAATTAAATATTACATTCAATAATAATAAAACATAGTACGCACGTCAGTGTAGTTACTCACTTTCTTGTCCTTAATTTTTCAATAATTTTCAAGTTGTTTAGAACTCATCCATAAATCACATACATGTATTTTTGTTGATCTTAAGTGGCAATACTGAAACTGTGAGACAGGCTTCACAAAGTTCTTAGGAGACCTGAGATTGCCAAATAGGTTTTTAAGAGCTAATCTTGCCTTTGTTTCAATTTATCAGGTTTCAAAAAGATTTCATTAGCCGACACTTTAAACCTATTCCCATTAAAATATGTATTGCCACTTAAGACAAATGATAAAATGCAAACCTAGTGTATGAGTTATGGATGGCACCTCATTCATTATTTATTTATACTCTATTATTTTTAATGATTAATAATTTATAATATGTGCACGTACGTAGCGATTAAATTCATACTTTTATCTTAAATAATACAGTGTGTACTTCTATCTTTATTTATAGTCCATCATCATTAGCATTTGATTTCTCAGTAGTTAAGCTTAGCTAGCGTTCTAAATTAAAGAATTATTATTATATAATTATTTTCAAGGAGTACATTTTGTCTTGCTTACAATAATGAATTAATTTAACTTTGTATAGTAAAATCTTCTCTCATTTCTTAAATCCTCAATGCATCAAGCCTGGACTAGAGATAGCTTATTTTAGTTGGTGTCCAAAAAGGAATCAAAAATTTAAGTTAATTTTTGTAATAAATAAATACTTAGATAATACCATTTCTGTATTCTATAAATTATTAAAGCCCTCTTTCTTATTTTCCTAAATTTAAAATAATAACCTACTTAACTCCTATCTATCTAGTAATAATTACCTTAAATTCATTGAAGACTTAACATGGGTAACAAGAATCGAAGCTACGTTTATTATGCGGAGGGTAATAATTTACAACTTCTGGTCGATTATAAAACTCTTAATTTAGTAGTACAGAATAAAAAAATCAAGTTAAAACCCAACCGACTAATTGTCCGTAATAATTATGCGTATCAATTTAATCATACAACACAATTTTATGGCCTGAACGACTCAACCTGGTTTAAATTGCATATAGAAGATATAGACACATTCGTTTTGATTAAGTTGCTGGTTTTTTAAACAACAAATTCAATCATTCAATATTTTTCCAAAGCAGTTTCAGTTTTAAATACTATGATTAACTTGATAGCTTTAAGTTGATATTTATTTCATAGCAGTGGAACTTACAGATATCATGTTTTAGAATTTGCTTTCTTGTGAGTTGTGATTGATTTGAGTTTTTTTCATACTCTCATTACGAAATATACTACAAAGAATTTTTAGTAGTTTAATTTTTATTAATTTAATTCTAAATACTTCATCCTCTCTCTTCATTTTCTCTGAAAAGCTGTCACTTTGGAAAGTTAGGATCTCTGTGCCATACTTTTGATAAATGATTGCGCAAAGTTAGTGCTTCTACAGTGAAAGCATGTCTACATGACCAGCGTGTGTAACACACCCTTTGAATTTATTAGACAAACAAAGTTCAATATTACAATTACATTATGCAACTCATCATATCGTTAACATTGATTGATTGATTGGTTTAAAGAAGCCGTTTAAGTTGCTGTATTTTAACACAAAAAAGTTGTTTTCCATCGACACAAATATTCCTTCATAAAACTGAAGGAAGTTTCAATACAAAAGCAACTAGAACATTATTTTGATTTTTCTGCATTTGGTCCCACCTAGTTTTATATGTTTATGGTATAATGAATTGCATAATGATTTAATAAACTAGAGACGCTGATATACAACGGGGTATTGATGATACATAATTGATAATCCATTGCAAATCAGAGTCTAATGAACTTATTTATAATATTACCATTCTTATCAATCATATACTTTTTTCACATTGATAAAACACAAGTTCAGTTGCTCGTTATCTGAGCTTCATCAAATTCAGACAGAATGAGGGAGAACTTATATAGTAGTGAGAATTGTTATCATACAAAATCTCGCAAATCAATTGCATTTAATTTCATAGCAAGGAAGCTTTATGGACTTGCTTACAACAAGCTAATAATTCTAAAACTACATCACCATCACTCACAGATTATTTTAATTAAATGCATTGAATAATATTTAATAAAGTTTCGAAAGCTGACTCTTTGTGTGTTCTTACCTCTTTCTTTAGTGCAATTATAGCGAATAGATTTTGAAAGTGAATTAGAATTTTGAAATTGCAAATTTCATTGTTGTATTTTTTAAGAAATGTAGAAATATATTTGAGTTGATTTTAATTTCCAATCTAATCTAATTTTTTATAGAGTGAGCTAGAGGATGAAGAAGTATAATATGGAAAGATGCTCCATGAACTATATGGATGGAGTTCCATGCTAATAGTGATTTTAGGCAGTTTTTGTAGCTAACTTCTTCATGGAATGACCACTCGAATGAAACTTTTTAAAAAATAAAATACTTATTATCATGACAATTATTGAGAAGAGAAGGATGTCGAACCAATTGATTTTTGAAGAGGCTGATTAATTCCCCATATTTCAGCTAAAAACTAAGATTCAGCAGTTAAAAAGCTAAGATTGAGTTGTTTCACAGAAAGATGAGTGAAAATTTCAAAGTGTGAGAGGTGACAGCTTTCATTTGATCTTATTAATCATAATATTACAGTAAGTATTATTATCGCTCTGTGCCTTATCTTCAATTACTTATCATTATCAGTTAAACCCTTCTAAATTATATTTTTTCCCGACCATAGCATTTTTACTATTCGATTAGGATTGTAATTGAAGCAATTTCATATTATACAAGTAATCACACATCACTGTTAATAAATCCCACTTAACCAAATGGGAGACCCTTTTATCTTTTGATTTTATAAAGTGATTATCCAGCTTGGCTTAACTGCAGCCTTTTTTAGTGATAAATATTGTTATAACATATGAAATAACCCTTTTTCAGACACTGGCCTTGATACTTAACCTAACTTCTTAATCAGTATTGTATTTATTTAGGATAATTCGTATTATTAATTATTTCCCTAGATTTTAGATAAATTGACTCTCTAGTACATTTAAAAGACCATGTTCTTGTGTGTGTAGTTGGTTGTGTGTTAGATTGCATTATTAGGTACAGTTTTTTTAGTTGAAAGTTAGTTAATCAAAGGTAAAAGCTTTCACATCAATCATACTTATTGAAATTGGAAAATTAATTGGCAGAACAGTCGTCTATTACGGAAGCATTATTTTGATTCTTACTGAAAGCTTGAATGACACTGTATAATATACAGTGTATTAACTAGATGTATAACCTCGTCCTATATATCTAGTTAATTTATTTTAATGGAATGAAAAAAAAAGTTCCTAAAGCCCTATTTATAAATCAATATTAGCGATTTCAGTTTTGTTCAAAAAGAATACCTCAACTCGGGCGGATAATTCATGTATAATACTTCTTAATGTATTTTTCTAGCGTAGCATAGCTTTTGATAATAGGCCCTTGTTGGGGGGAAATTACTTGACTAATTTTCGTCATGTAGCGCCCAGCCCTTTGAATTTATCATCTTGGGCTATCTAGATCATCTATCTTGTATAATATAATAATAATACCTATTTCAATTACCCTTATAAAATCCCTAAGTTAGTTTAGTCATAACGTGCGTAGTTGTATAGTTGGAAATATGAATTTATTTTCGTATCAAAGCGAATTTTTAATTCAGATTCTCCTACCACTCAATACTCCAAAGCATACCTTCTATCACTAACTGTAGGAACAAATAATTACCGTTTGCAAATGGAGGAGGAGAAAAATGCAAAGGAAATGAAAAGATCAATAGTTGCTAGTTGTTTTGGAACACTTAGAGACAAAGGATACACCCCTTGCCTATACTCGGTAATTATGTAGTCTAGACAGACGACAGACCTACAACCAAATGTAAAATGCAATGAGGTCTGTAATATAGTTGGCTTGGCGTTACAATATCGACTTTGAGTGTAATGTATAATGTATACTTTCGCTTAAATATTAAAAGAATACAAAACGGTACGAAACGATCTCGAAAGCAGAAATGGGTTTTGTATGTATGCTTCATTAGCATAAAGCCAATAACCGCATAATCCTACGTTAATAGACCGCCTTTAGAATCGTTTCGAACTCCTTGAGGTACTTTCTCAATTACTGAGTAAAATAAATTGACTTCAATAATAGCGAGCACCATGCAAAATAAAAAAAAAATAACAAAAAACACTATTGCGTTATTATCGTGATATTTCGATTACAATATCAAACCTTGTATTAATTCCAAATTTCTTTGCAGATTACTATATACAAGACCACCTATGGATATCATATATATCAATACAAATTAAACGTTTGAAATAAGCAGAACAATAAATGAAGTTTATTTTTAAAACATAAAGCAGTAAATCATATAAAACAAATAAATAATCTCACACATTCAAGACCAAATTGGCATTTCTAATTTAACACTTTCGTATAAAAATTTTAAACGACATTCAATCTCGATCGTAAAGCCTTATCTTATGCAACTAAAAGTACAAAAAATATCATTGCTCACAATCAGTTTTAAAATCTTGTGCCCAACAATTGTTCGTGTTGTTTATCGAAATGTGCATCGATCGTATTACATTTTTTCTGACCAGGAAACATAAGGTCTCAAACAAAATTACCAGATACATCTGTTTGAGTAGCAACCAGCATCAGGTTGAGTAATATCAGAATGTGCGACTTGCAAGTTCGCAACGTATCACTTAAGGTATTTTATTCTCTGAATTCTCTTATTCATTGTACGGATTCGTATTCATATCTAACGTTCCCAAACGAAACGGTTAACTGTGATAAAAAGCGTATGAAGTTATTTGCTAAAATCTTTCTCATTTGTTCAAACATATGTATCTAATATAATTATAATAATAAACAATAATAACAATAAAAATTGATTATTTCTGTGGCTTTTATACATAAAGCTCAGAAGGCTTGCTTGAATTGTAATTACTTGAAGAAAGATAATACACGAAAATATATAAATGATAAGCTCAAAAGTACAAAACACTCAACATAATATATTACATAGAGTAAAAGCAATCATACAAATATTATCCTTAAAACTTGAGGATTCGCATAGGTCTAATACCGAAAATGGCAGTCATACACTCCGTTATATTTTTAAGCCAATCGACAAAAATAACAAAGTTAACTTAAGGTGAACTATTATACTGGTTTTGGAAAGTGTAAACACATCTTGTAGGATTCTGCATTGGGACAGCTGGATTCCATATTGACGAAAATTCGCTTAAAATACCCGAAACGGAGGAGTGCTATTTAGTTCTATTGATACAATAATTAAACTAATTACTTAACTTTAACTGGTAGCATAACATTACATACCTAACCAATTTGCATTCAGTCACACAACCCATATCAATACCTTGCCATTATTCAATGAAAGCGTACAATACAACAACAGTGTTTGACTTATACATTGATAATCTGACAGAATGTGATTAGTTAGACTAAATTTTACATAAAGGTCTGTACATTGATCACTTGTAATGTAAATTAGAATTTTAGGATTCCTGGGATTCTTCTAGTAGAGACCACATCCTCGCAAATTGTTCGCTATAATCACGTCAGTGACGGCGTCAAAGACAAACTGTATATTTGTTGTATCCGTTGCACAAGTCATGTGGCAGTAGATTTCTTTTGTGGTTGACTTATTCTTGGCTTCAAACTGTGCTTGGATGTACGCCGCAGCTTCTCCATACTCTTGTGCACCTAAAAGTTACAACAAACATACTTCATTACTCTCTTCCCTACTTCAAAGGAAATATCAATTTACTTTCACTTGATATTTTAATGGGGGAAAAGGAAGAGAAATCTTCAAAGGATGTTATATTTATAGTTAGTTCCACAATAGTTACCTGTATATTCAGGGAAGCAAATGGTCAAGGGGGACTTTTTGATTTTTTCTTCAAAGAGATCTTTCTTGTTGAGAAAAAGGATGATGGATGTGTCTGTGAACCATTTGTTGTTGCAAATTGAGTCAAAAAGTTTCAAGCTCTCCTGCATTCGATTCGTCGTCTCGTCCTCATGTAATACCTGAAATCCCATTACATTCATTGTTTAAAGCCATACACAGTTTGTTGTAACCACAACGAAAAATACTATCAATACAGCTGAATTTTTGATATGGCCTTCTTCGATGCTAAAAATTTTTACTTTTAGTTTTCCTTGTGGTGTTGCAAAGCCCTTTCACTCACAATTTAGACGGACTCAATTGCTCGCTACTCTGTACTTATTTCATGATTCTCCTTCAGAAAACACTTTTTATAAAAGCTTTCCTACCACTTTGTTTCGATTAGATTACAAGCTTTGACTCAAAGTCTTCAGGCTTCACTATAAATGTTCACGATTTTTTTATAACTATAGATAAGTATAGGGCTTGAGCTTCATGCAATTTTGTAACTTTGCTGATGCTAGCAAAAATGAAATTAGCTCACTTAAACAACGTAAATCTAGGTAATCTCAGATTTGATGTTGCTCAGTAGGCAATCCACCTACGTGCCCTAGTTTAAGTTTGATCTACAGGGTACTATTCGCGGAATCATTGCCTAATTGCATTTTAGGTAGTAATCAAAATAAAAAAGGGTATAGTATCCAGCTAAATGCAAGAATGATATGATTCAGCTCAATATTAAAGAATAAAAATGTAGACACAAGGCTCACGATTTAAACTTTAAATACACAGAAAAAAAATAATTTTGTGCAAAAGTTAATAACAGTCTTAATTTCGCTAATATCTTCACACAATTTCGATCTTTTACCTGATCATATTCAGACATAGCAACACAGAAAATTATGGCAGTCACATCTTCGAAGCAATGGATCCACTTTTTCCTTTCCGACCGTTGGCCTCCGACGTCAAACAATTTGAAATTGAGATTCTTGAATGAAAAATGAACTTCTACTATTCCCGTCGTTTTCACACGAGTTCGCAAAATGTCTTGTTCTGTTGGCTGATAATCCTTCATTCCCAGCCGATCCAGGTCATCCAAGAAACTAGAGTAGGATAAAAAAAGTTTAATAAGAAATATTATCATCATTCATCACATGTCGGTTGCATAAATAAAGCTATTCTTCCTAAAGTGTATCTCTACATAGTAATTCATTGATTCGTGTCATCTCGTCTAAATTTATTTCATTGATACGATACGATAAAATTATGTATTTCCTGAAATACAAATACAAAAAATCAACCCTATCCTACCCGGGTACATTCCGCTTTTGACTACTACAGATCAATAACAGAAGCAAATGAATCATAAAAATTATAATTTTTGTCGACATACTATTTGGCAGAGTCGTTCAGTTGATACTCGTTGGATCTTCCGAAGCACTCTTGTACTCCATTATCCTGCCAAAGTCGTTTCATAGCTCCAAGCAGTTCTTCTGAAAATGGTTCGGTGTCTTCCATTCGTTGAATGACATCGAAAACCATCTTGGCGTCCGACTGCAATAATATATAAACACAGATTAAAGCATCTATTTCAATAAAACTTTACCCTACACTACACCTCTATTATGTAGATAAGCTAAGCATATATGCAAACGAATTCTATCAACCAAGCGATTATTGAATTAATCACTAATCCATCATTTTAATATGTGTCCGCCTACTTCATGTAGCACCTTTCAAGGGAAATATTACCTAAATAAGAGAGAAGCTAAATCTAACCTTTTCTAATTTAGGGGTTTAAATAGTTTTATTCAAGTCCCACGCAGACCATTAAACATGCAAAACACTCAAGTAAAGACGGATTCGTTAACATTTTAATTCGACTTGGCGTTTCAAATGCACTTCAACTAATAACAAGTTGCAAATGTATTTGATACCATGTAGTGATTTTTTCTGTCATGTTTTTAAAAATAAACATGAAACTCGAAACAGTAAATACTATACGTAAAATTGGGAGCAGCGTTTTATTGTACTGTAAAAATGAGTCTAGCCTGTAATCATAAATTTCTTATAATCCATCGAAAAGTAGCCTAATAATAAAAGGTCATCGTGATTGAGCATAAGGTTAAAAACCTTAAGCAACATCTAAAATAACGACAAATTACATAAAAATCTAAAATAAACACACTCATAACGACTACATTGGGCAGCAAAACTCTAAATTGAACATTTTATTTCAACATAAACCCAGTCCGTCAACGGTTGGCACTTTTCTCAGCCTTTTAGCTATCACCTCCGATCCGATACTGCGGGGTTTACTTTACTTCCAAGAGTTTCGTGCCTGGTACATTTGTGTCCTTTATTAGAATACTTTGTCGATCTAACGATGACATGAAACAAGAAACATAAACATTGACGAAAAATTGAGTAACCAAACACTGATGGAGCTCCATCCACCCCCTTGATACCGTTTGGTTTGCTAAACCACTGAAACTGAAAAGAGATCATACGGTTCCAAGAGACGGATCTCTCTTCTATGTAGCTAAACCCTGTTTATATGGAATGGAAGACGAAGAAAATACCTTAAGATAACTCTAGCTATACTAAAAACACTTATTTTTATGAAAAAAACTTTCAATTTCAACTTCAACATGTGGGACCAACATCCACCTCTACCTTTTATCAGGCAGCATTAAACTTTTAAGAATGACAACTGGTCTTAGAGCCTAATGATTTCCGTAGACTTTGCCCTACTTTTTCTGGCAAAAATGTAAGAACTTTAGCTATTTCTCCACTCTCTAAACAAAGGGACCCTTCTGTAAGCTTGAAATGGCCCAGATTCAAAAATAGACCCGTAAACACTAATAAAAAAGGATTGAAGGTCAAAAGATACGTAATCAGAATTTATACAAAGAACTGCAGCATTTTGGTAACTTTGTGTTCAAATTTTCATTTTACTTGCAGATCAAAAAGTCAAAACGTTGGAAAGTTTGAAGAGTTTGGCAACAAGTACTTATTTGGCTTCATGAAGACGAAAACTACCTCATGGAATCTACTGACTGATAAATCATTTACCAAATTACTTACGACTACAGTGGTTCTCCTGAAACGAAATCACATCAAACAAATACTCGAATAAATAAAAGTAACATCAACTTTGAAGTTCTCGTACTTTTCCTAGAATGCTTTCAGTTCATATCATTTAATTTCTACTGCGAATATAATATAACGAAGGATGTTGCCAACACACATTTCTTGGTAAAATTTGTTTGACTTCCTTGGGACATGCAAACACTCTCATACTACTTAATTAATTAGTACAGAAAATGTAGGTCTTGAAATCCTAGCAGAAAACCTTCAATGACCTTCCTTCTAGTAAAGTTAGTAAAGTTACATTTAATGATTCAAACTGTATATTAATTCATTTCAAACTGCAATACAAAAATATTTACTTTCCATTACCTTTTCTTTAAACAAACCTGTTCTGATTCTGATTGCATAAATGGAAAATAGAGTTTGTTACAAACTCAATTACAAATTCTAAGAAATATTTGTTCCATCTAACAACACGAGATTGCTTTGCTTTCCATTTTCGAATTATTTTGTATAGCAAAATAGTGATGTGTGTTTCTACACAGTGATCATGAGCATGCCTGTTGGTATCAGTTGTTATTCAAAACAAGAATATTTTGGTCATAACTGCATACAACTTTGGACATGTAATTATCCCTAAATTCTAAGTCATCCATTCTCAATATTCATAATTTTCCGAGTTCAAAGATGAATCCATAATGAAAGCGTTGGGTTGATGATTAGAAAGTTAGCAAATTGAAAATTGAACAACAACATTATTTAAATTTTCCAATAACAAACTATAGTTCTTATAATGTTCAGTGTTTAGATAAGTGTTTAGTACATTAATAATAATATACAGACCTTGCGTTAGCCAAATTAATTTCAACAAATCAATACACGTGCAGCTATGAGGGTTTTGTAAAAATACAAAGAAAGTCATATAAATACTATACTAAAAGACTTTATAGCAATTATGGTTATCTGATCTAGATGACAGTAGGGATAAGAGAGAGTTACGTAAAGTTAATCAACCTAAAGTTCCATAAAATGTTTGAAGTACCCGTCTCGGAACAAAACAAACCATGGGGAACTAACTATTGTTTTGACTTCGGTTACTTTGATAACATTTTGTGGTTATACGTCTCAAAGTTATTGTTTAGGATAGATTTGCTTTTCCTTTTCTTCTGTTATGCTTATGAATCCAACATTGAACATGTACGAAAACAAGCTCTAACTAATTTATTACAAAGGCGCAGAAAGGGCAATAAAACAATTGGATGGGATTGTGAAGTGGAAACGAGATATGACATTAATTCAACAAAAAGGAATACTACATGTCAGTCTTGATTAGCTATTACTTTTTATGCATTACTGATATCACCCTATCAAACACGTACTTGATAAGAAACAAACGTGTTGTAAGCGCAACCCTTTCCTTTCTCATCCGCTACAATTTTTCACTTCTGCTGAAACCTGAGCAAGAACTAAAAAAATGGGGGTTCATAAAAATTGAAAAAGAATGTGCCTATCTATTGTTATCACATAACAAGGGGATATTACAAGCTGAATAAACTAAAGTAATCAGTAGCCTCATTATTTCACATGAGCTTGAAGAGTACTACAGCATCATAAAATTTTACAATTTAGCTTGCTCAAGCTATTTATTTTTATTGAACTTGTTACAAGTATGAAAACTAAAACTACAAGGAATAATTGAACAGTTTACTTACACCTACCTCCCTCTCGTTACTCCCAAAACTGATTCCTAGATTGGGCATTGCTCTTAGGATGGCTACGAGGGATTGTATCGTGTTGCTGTATACTACCGGACGATACTGCTTGAAGTCTTCAGATGTAAATCCGCTCTCATGGATGATTCTGTAAAATGAGAAAAAGGAAGTCATGAATTATCTGGATGACATGGGACAAGGCAATAATGTTTTTTTTTAAATACGACGTAGCAGAAAGAGGACATGAACCAGCTTACACCAGATAGGAGTGTTAGTGTTGGTTGGTGTTGGAACTAATCTGAATTATTATTTCCATTTAATCAAACTTCAGATCTAAATTAGTTTTCCAGTTTGATATTACAAAATCGGGTACCATTTGAGCTTCTTCGTAACTTCTGGCAGGATTACCAGTCGCAATGATTGTTAGTGACACTTGCATAATTATTGCGAGTGCAAAAATGTGGTAAGAAATGTTCTTTGATGTGAAATGCTACCGCCGTCAGCAAAATTATTTACTGGATAGACACCTGCTTTATTATTACATTTTATGAGTACTTCGATGTCTTCACACCCACCGTATGAACTCATCAAGATAAGTCTCATAAATTTAATTTACTTAGGAATTTCGTCTTACTTACACTATCATATTTATTCTATACGCTTTCTCAAGACTTGCTATAATTTGGCTTAATTAAAATTTGGTCAATCGTGACGTTCAACTTGCGGTTTCCTTGTCTTTCATTCATCCTTGACACAACCCATCTCTGGTACAACTTTGCATCTTACACTTAAAGCTGGTTAGATAACCCATAAGACGACAAGACGGTAAAGCCGGAAGAAGCCAACGAACTTTAGAAATTCATCCTACATATTTGTGGAGGTACTAATAATAATGAACTCTCATCTCATCAGACTGCATTAACTTCGAGTGAGTGGAAATTGACCGGGTTCAGCCCGGCTGGAAACCAAATTGCAGGACTATAAACTTTCTCCACTTTCACTTTCTTCCCACGTTATTTTCTACATCCCTGTAAGAGCAAATAATAGTAGAAAAGTAGAAATGGAAGGAAGTCAAAGAACTGATAAAATATCCTAAATGTAAAATCCGGACGAAACCACTTACAAACCTAGAAAATAAAGGTAATTCTATTGCTACGTGGAAAATTACTCAGAAATCCAATGTCCGCCCATAGCTCCTACTGCTCACAGCTCAACCACTATTATAAGTACCGCACCCTCTTTTCCCGGCTTCCAATTTTACAAACTCATCCCACCCCATTAGGAACTTCTGTATCAAAAACTAAACCTTGTTAGCAAATCGACATGGAAATGGCTAAGTCAATGATCTAATTTGATTCGGTGGAAGTGAAAGTGAAACAGAAAAGGAAAAGCGTATCCACCTAGAATTTTAGTGAAAGAAAATGCATAGCATTGAATATTGAAAGAACCAAATTATTTCTACTGGTCTGTTAAATTATGGCTATGAAATTTATATTTGCAGAAAGTTCTATTACTCTACACTGCATACTGTGGTCATATCATAACTTTTCTTGTCAGTTTTAACCTTGCTTCACACACAATTTCAAACGAATTTTAAGGAAGTGAGTCCACAGATTTTCTTCTTTCTCGAAAATGAAAGCTGGTAGAAATCAACAAAAACAAAGCATTGCGCTGTAAGTTTATATAGCACACTTAAAAGTGCACCCGGGCATGAATAATATATAAATTTAACCCAACTTTGCTGTAACATAGAGAAGGTACTAACTGCCAACGAATGGAAAGGACATAAACCACTAAGATACTTTCGACACGGATGAAATGAAACCTCCCACCACAAACACTAAATGTAGCTTCTGTGTAATCGAAGTGTGCAAGGGGGCGAAGTCATTAAGAATTTATCTGCGGCCACTCCTTACTTGTCAGTTATCTCATCCCTCGAGGACAGAATTATAAATAAGCAACATGCACACATACTCTCAACCAATTTATTGAATACCCTTTAACTTTGGGTAGAAAATAACAACGTTAGTTAAACTTATCTGACAACTTGTGTTTTTCCTCCACGCTTTTGAAATGATTACAGCTCATAATCTAAACGGAAACTATAAACTATCCAAACAGAGAAATAATGAAAACGTTGAGCTGATTAACAAACCAATTATTCCATGGAATAACGAGAATAGCGAGAAAAATAATATTCTGTATTCTGTAGTAAAATCCATCCCACGCCTAATAAAGACAATATTAAAACTACCCATACAGCTTTATGGATGTCGAAATACACGTTTTCATCCTTAGTTACAGTATTGACAGATGTTGAATCTATATACATTAATCAAGGAAGAAAGACAATGCGATGCCATGAAATCACTGTGCCGAAGCTTTAATAAGTAGAGCACTGATACTGAGAATGAAGAGAAAACCACATTTATAAACAGTGGCGTTGGGGCGGTTGCAGTTTCGATGAACAGTTTCAATGTTTTTTACACGCCTTCTACATACGACCACACATTCGAATTTTCGCTTAATGGCTTTCTCTTATGTGGAAACAAGGGACTCACTCAAGTGAAAGCATATTAAGTACAGCTAGGGCAAAGCAGAATATCTGGAACAGGAGAGTCAAGGACAATCGATGGCGTTATAATGCTCAATTTAATAATATATCATCATTTTCACTCAACACGAAGTGAAAAATATCTTTTTAAAGGTCTGATAGCCTTCTTCTTCTATTTCAATTTTGAAACTAGACTTGGCAACATGGATCAAGTTCGCTCAATCGTGCGTAGTGATAATGATGAAAATGAATACGGAACGTTGCTTTCATTAATGCCTTTTTCAGCCTTCACGGTTTAACATGGTTAAACATAGACCACCCGTTAAATATTTTTGTACAACAACAACAACAAGCTGCATTATGATTCTGTAACTCAACAACAAGTAAGATAATTTTATTCACTTATTAGGCAGAAAAACATGAAAACATTGGAAGGAGAAAGTTAAGTAAAAGTGCCGTAGGCTTTCTTTTTCACGAAAACAACACGTGAGTATAGATTAAATTACAACAACATAAACACGATCAAGATAACATTTTTTGCGCCTTAGATTTTTTTTAATATTTAAAGATATAAGTGCAAAATTTGAACGTATAAAGTTGCTTGAACTATTTTGAGGTTTTCATCAAAAAATTGATTACAAGGTTAAAGCTTATGATACATTCAATACAGACAGAATACCGAATACAAAAGCTTTGAAAAACGATTGAAACCATGCATGTAGCATTAGTATATATGAAATAATTTAAATTCAAGTGTATAATATTTATAATTTGATAATACATTAGGCCATTTTTCATATACAGCAAAATTCTTATGTATTCCATCACCTTTACATTTGTTAAAGCTTCTCTTACATATTTCGGCCTCTATCGATTTCTTTAAACCACAACCTCATCAACATGAAACATCAAATACATATATTTACTTCATACACTTTTCTTTCCCGTACCCAAGTACTAAAAAGTGTTAGATTTCATTAACATGATTGGATAACGCCCTTGTCGTTACAAATATACAAAGCCAAACAAGGAACATGAACAACCGATACTGAGTAGACAAAAAATCTTATTAAATGACTTCCATCATCTAGTCATCATCATCATCATCATCTGACAGTCTAGACCTCACGTAAAATTGTACATTGAACAGGTTACAATTCTTACAGGTACATAAAATATAAGTAATAATGTCCAGCATTAAAAACTTTGTTTATGCAACGAAACTGAAATACAGCGCTGCACTTTGTACCAAATACGAGACTACTGCGGATTTACAAAAATCAGTGCCATTACCTGACTTGGTTGAACCTAATTCTAAATCCTAGAAAATGTTAGAATTCAAATAGATAAATACAAAGTTCGAAGGATCACAGACTTATTAGTAAAACTTCTTCGATGGTTAAAAAATCACCATCCTTGTCATTCCAGAATTTCCAACACGAATGTTGTATACATCAAACACTGTTGAATGCATATCGAAGGCTCCACCCGTGGTTATTGGAGCGTGAAATCGTTGACAAACGTAGGGCCATTCCACTTCACACATATCTTTTTTTCTCCTCTCTAGCTAAAATTTTATACAACGAGAAAAGCAAAGAAACAACCCACGCTGATTTCAGTCACTCAATCTTTCGTCCGTTTGCAACCACAGCCACCATTTTGCGCTAGACCATTTCACAATTTCCCTTCCCATTATTGCAAAATTCAGGATTGTATATCTTTCTCCTTACGTCTGATCTTACTACATGAAATAAACGGCATCTTTGTTGTCTTAATACGTAAACAACTTGTGGTCTGGTTTGAAACTTATGTAGCGCTGAATAGCTGACTTAACCTTGCAACTTTTCCATTCTATTTTCACTCACAAATAAAAAAGTGACTTGAAAGAAATCTTCAAAGAACTAAAACATCTATTACTATTTTCTTTCCAGTTCAAATAATTCCTTTTTACTTTTGCTACAAATTCTGCAGCATCGCTCATCTAATAAAACATGACACATGACCTTTAAAATAAACACCTGCTGCACAAATACTCATTTTTATCCACATTCGGTTACGTACACTTTCTTTCCAGACCAAAAGCATGTTAAGGCAGGTCTGTAGTCAAAGACATGGGAAACTCTGACAATAGCTACTGCCTACTGCTTTCACAAGAACTTCAAGAACATGCATTAAATTGTTTTCTTAGGTTCATTCCTCACTACTTTAGACTTTAGACTGACTTTTTCAAATTACCTGTAATTTATGCAAATAACAAGCTGTAACTGCAGTTGCAGTCTAGTATTATTTCTCCTTAGGGAAAGTATAAATATGCTTTCATCGTATCTACCCAGCTCTGACTCTGACTTTCTTTCTGCTGAGTCTGCATGAATTCAAGTAGGATTACAATAAAGCATATGCATATACTAATAGTATAGCTAATCCAATTGTAAGTAGTACAGCACAGTTAAATTTACCTACAACAACGATTTTATACCATCCATAACTTAATAGTAGGTATTATAATAACATAACTCTGAAACTCTGACTTAATGGATACATGTGTAAACACATCAAACTAGACTACCTTTTTAGAGTAGAAATCTCATAGCTGGTTAAAAACTAAAATACTAACTTTCTACCAGAAACGATTTTGAAAAGAAGAGTGCAAATACTAAACACAAACAAAAATTTATTTCTTAGAAGTTAGCAACAATTGCATTAGTTTCTTAAACTATTTTTGTACACATATCTTAAAGCAACACAAAACTTTACAAAAAACAGGATACAGAAAAAGATTATTGCATTAGTAGATTGACGTAAATCACATCGGAAACGGAAGTAATTCGGTTCTATTTATCTTATCTTCTTCTGAAGCTACATTTTAGCATAATCGGCTTTCTCCCGTACGGATACTAAAGGTTTGAGTTCAGCTACACATGGTGAATTGGTGAAGGGCTATGTAAGCAATTCCAGACAAGGAAATTGCATGAGCCGAAGTTTAACAATCTGCAGACCTACTATCTTCATAAGACCAATTTAATCAAATTCAATTCAGTACGAAACCTACGCGTTTCTGTATTTCGATTAAGAAATTCCTGTACTTCAATATTCATCTCTAAGAATATTGGAAAAACTATTCTGATAAAATGAATTCATAGAAATCACATAGAAATGCAACGTGATCAATTATTGTATATGTAATCATATATGTAAGTTCACCCGGCCACGTTTAGAAGTCTTATGAATTAAATTCGATCGTGCTCCAATTTATTCTAGAATAATTATAGCCTTAATATATTTTATTTTACCTTATAGGTTAATTCGATTACATGATTAAATATTGAAGTTACGCTATTAAGATGTATTAAAACTCATTTTGAAACTGATTTTTATTTTATTTTATCATTGTGATGTGTGATTTGAAAATTACCTACCAGCTGCTAAAACGAAAAACATTCGCAATTGCCATTTCACTCTAAACTATTTAATGCCATCCTACATAGAAATGTTAACGTAGCTTTTAAGCTTATACAGCTTATATTTTGATTTTAAAAGATTATATCAAAGTGTTGAAAAAGTTTGAAGGGCGGAAGTTTGAAGGATTTAAAAACATATCTTCTAATTGCCGTGCTCAAACTATCTCACAAATTGGTAAAGGTTAGAAGAAGCTAATTGACACTAGATTACTTAAACTTAAAGGCTTGCACTGATGCAAATTACATACTATACTTTGTACTTTTGAATACAGCTTATCAACGATCTTTTCGATTCATTATTTAACGATAGAGTATATCAACAAAGATATCTCGTACCATGAGTTTCAGGGGATTCAGATCCTTGACATCATTATTATCTCATGTAGCTCTGTAAGTTTATTATTAAGCCAAGTATACAGGCCTGTACATGGACTATCTCCGGTTTCAATAAACAAATCCCTCATCATCTGCAGTACTAATTAACTGTGAGAAAGAGGATTATCAAGCTTTTGCTTCAACAATCTTCCTTAAAGCTACTCCCCATAGCTGTGAGAGAAAAGCTCTAAAGCTTTTAGCTTAATAATAACACTAACAAGATATCTATTCACAATATCAGTCTCATTATTCCCAAGGTTCTTCGGGTCTTCGTCGGTCTCTATCTCTACTCATTTTAAGCCTCCCTGATTTCAATCCACTTGGTTAACTTTCAACTGATTAGATTTTAGAGGGTACATAAGTAACACACCTCCCTTTGATTATCATTACACTGAACGTTAAATTAGAGGGCAGCGTCAGAGCTCTGAAAAGTTCTTAATTATTGCTTCTATGTATCTACTTTTTATCTAAAATGCCCTTTGAAACTTTCTTTAATATTAGGTTAAATGACAGCAGTACTTCAACAAACGTCCAATTTAATCACAGCTTTCTTTCATTTCCAGTTGATAAAATTATATTGATGATTTTTCTTTCCAAATGCTAAAAACAAAACCGGATGCACAAAGAATAGACAGTGAGTCTAGAATTGTCCATTTCATTGACGTTCATGATTGCTGATGGTGATGATACTATCCTATTTCTTTCCAATCGATAAGCTAGGTCTTAAAAGCTTTACATTAAGTATTAGTGACATTCATGAATTTAAAATGATGAAGCAACAAACAAGGTACATACATATTTGAGAGATTTCTCCTGTGAATAATGTTTGAGGAGAAAGTCAGAAAATGGACCTATCGAAAATCTAAAAATTCGATTAGCTAAGCTTTTATCCATGCAAGCAAAGCAAGTACCTTAATATATAAAAAGTGCAAAAGCTGCTTTATCTTCAGGAGAGATAAGCTAACCTAAAGCTTTTGCTACTACTACAACGACTACAACCACAACTACTACCTACTTACTACTTACATCAGGCATACTACTTGACTTTGATAGTGACTGACAACCGACAAGTCTAAAAAGAAGTCTTCAATCTAAATTTCCATATTCTCCTATCACTCTATTCCATGCTGAGGTTTGGGAATAAAATTAGCTATCAATCTATATTCCATGACTATGATGATCACTTTCAATATTCATCCAAGGGAAATCTATTTGATTGATAACTCAATAACAACCCTCAAGCACACTGCAATCTACTCGTTCATCCTTCCAAATTATCTTGAAAAAATATTTTCATCTCCTATTCTTACATAAACACTGAAAAGATCCCTACTACCACAAATCAAGGTCATTACTTTGCATAATCGTATACCTACTATTACCTACCGTTAAGTAACGCTCACTATTTCAAGCTAAACTTGAAGCCGTTTTAAGACCTATCTACTCAAAAACAAATTAACGACCTAATAATAACTAATGACACTAGCAGGAAAGTATCTTTCCAACTTCCATTATTTTCTTCTTTTCATGAGCTTCTATTTAATTCCCGTGATTCCATTCCACCCACTACTAACAAGAAGTATAACTTGTAAGTATACTTCACCATTATAGCCTGAGTATTAATGACAATCTTCTACAACGTCCTCTACAAGTTTGACTGAAGCTTTCTATTTGTATAGATAAGTCTCAGTAATGGACTTTCCATTCTAATCTACCGTAATACTATTATCGACACCGTTAGATAGAAGTGTAGTTCTATAAAATGGTAATTTCAATAATAATCATATCATTCACAACGAATACTTTGATGGCTAAACTCAAGCAAGCAGAAAGATTTCCTTTAAGATAGACGGACACCCTTTTTATTCCAAAATCCAAGGCCAACTTCTCCATAAACCCACTCGGCTTAACTTCACTTCACACCATTCAATTTCTTTTTATCGTCGCAACAAGAACTTGGATACCTAAATCTTTTCAATACATTTAGTCCCAAATACATTTGGACAAATTAATCATCTCTTTATTTTTTGTTATCGATTCTCCTTCTTCCTTTGTACACAGGACAGATAATAATGGTTGGATGAGGGTTCTCTTGCAATATATGTAAAGCGGTAAGTGATGATGCACACATTCTTTAGAAACTTTCTGGGAATGGTGTTACGTAACATTACTCTTTTATATCTCGACCACACAAACTTATCAACTCAACCTATTAATCACTATGCTTCCAGTATGTATCGACAAAAAGGCAACCTTGCACATTCTCCTCAACTTTACTTACCAACAAAACGATCAGTAACTTTGTCTGTGTATACAAAAAACAGTCAAAGTTACTAAGGATAAGCGGAAATCCTCCTTCGCTAGGCCACGAGCTTTCTTTCGTTAATGCTTTCTCTCCAAAATGCTCAAACAAAATATTCTTATAGCAAGCAACATTTCGTGTCTATGTCTATTTCAGCTCTACTTTCTGTTTAATTTTTTATCGTGCACATCAACAGAAGGAGCAAATGGCTAAAGGACAAAAAAAAATAGTACAAAAAACTCCTAAGTTTCTTTTTTCTTTGTGGCTTGATCATCCCATCATCATCAGCTCAGTGGGACTGAATGGACTGAATCATCGCGTCGTCGTCGTCTCATCATTCTCCAAACCAGAGAAACTGTCTCCGCCGCTCAAGATCACCAGATACGCAATAATAACATTATTGCCGTACTATACTCACTCAACTTAACTTTCTCCGTCATTCTGTCAGCTTCCTGTTCCTACAAATCACTCTCACAAGTCAGACAGATCAATCTTCATATAACTATGCACCTATGCAATATAAGATAGTCCAGAAATTCTTCTTGTGCAACATATCCTCCAATCGTAATATATGACATGGAATTATTTTCATCATACCATGACAAAGAATGACAGCTGCTCCCTACTCTACTATTGATTCTCATCACATCTCCTCCTAAATATTGAATAAATAGACAAGAACATTGAAGTCAAGGTCCAAGACCTGACTTTCTCCTGTACTCTCCATTTCAATCGTTTATGTCTTCTGTTGGCAGAAATCTCAGAATTTCAAGGCTACCTCCCAATAAATGAAATGTAATGTATGTAAAATAATGAAATTCGCCTCATAAGTAATACAAACTTAAGAAACCCTACTTCCTTTTTACGAGCACCTTAATATCTTAAGAATTCTAACTCATTTCCTTTAAACCTAAGTTTTCACCAGTCAGTGTCAATTGCAGTAAACTAGACGAAGTTCTAAACGTACCGTACGACCGTACCTATCAAGCAAATAGTATCAAAAGAAATTGAGGACGAATATTCATACACTTATATCATCAGACATACATTTATAAACCTGGACTGAAGGTCACCACAATAGAACGTATGGAAAACGACTTCCAACTTTACCGGAAATTCGTTTGGTTGCAATCGGGCAATCACCAAACTGAACCACATTTCTATATAGATTTTTTTCTCTCTTTATACTTCCTTTTTCATCTTGGTCTAACTTTCATCAAACGAATTGATTACCAAGACATATCCTTGACGTGACTTTAGGTTTAGGTCAACTACATCAAACACTATTCCATAATTTATTAACAAACTTCGTTAACGTTAAGTCTATTTCTTTGTCAATCAGCAACACCAACACCGGAAAAATAATTATCACAGTAAAAACAACCAGTAAAATAGTAGCTAAACTTTTGCTGAGAGTAAAAACAAACAGAGAAAAACAAATTAGAAAACATTTTCCTCTGGGTTTCCTCCTTTGAGTTTCATAATTACTTTGATGTATAGAAGTAGGATATCATGTACTGGTAAATGGATAAGTTTTGCTTTTTTGCACCTATCTATAAAGTGGCACACAGTGAAAGTTTTTCTATATCTCTTGTGATTTTACTTCTACAACGCCCTCATTTATTACTTTCACCACAGTAACTTTTGCATAATAAAGAGGGTTCGTTTTTTAATCCAACCCAAAAGTAAAATTTACACAAATAAACATACTCCTTTTTTCGTCTACTCTTCAGAAAAGATGAGATAAAGACGCAGCATGAGCACGATTACTAAAAAAACAGAAAAATACAGTTGATATTGTCTATGTTGTGTATAAAGAACACACAAAAAATAACCTTCAATATTCTTCCGAACAAACTGAGTACGCCATTCCTTTCGTTGCAACATTCTTACTGGAAATGAATGTCTTGGACATTCAAGACGAGGCTCATGTTTTTCCTATGCAAATTTCCTCAATTCATAATAATAACAAAATACTTTTACTCTCACAAAATACTCCTTCTCCACTGCTACTTTTTGATAAAAAAGCAAAAAGAAGGAACATTGTTGATAGCGCAGTCATTTTTTAGAATGGCCAAGACTTTCTCCACTGCAAATCACACATGAACTCAACATTGTGGAAAACAAATGGATTGAAACAAGGCCAAGTGCTGTTAGAAGGACAACGTAAAAAGAGCCGTTAACATCTTAAAAATGAATACAATTTTGTTTAAAATGTTATATTTGTCACATCCAAAGACAGAAAGACGATTATATGATTTTATGTTATATGGATGAAGATGGTAAACTATAGGACCGAAGGACAAGAGATCTACTAAAACCATGCACGGAATCGCAATCCTGGGACTAAACTTCATATATTCACAACTACATCCTCCATTTGCATATACACATATTAAACTACTTTCAGTTTAAAATGTATGACAAGGTTAAACTGAATTTAGAATTTTCGAAGAAAAGTTCTAGCTAAAGAAATTTCTTACAAATAAGATTATACTTTGTTTTCACTACAAGTACAAGTAGTACTACTAAGCAAGTCAAAAACAGACTACTTACTCAAAAATCCACTTGAAATGTTATTTCCTCGCATATACGAGTACCTAGTTTTAAATGCCGAGAGAAATAACAGCATTTCGTGCTGTATACTTTTCAAAAACTGTTGAATATACGACTACAAGTGACATTCTTGATTTGGTATTTCGTGTAGTTTTTTGATCGTATAGTATTTCTTTTTCAATCGGATATGCCATGCCCAGTCTTTTATAGCACTTGATTATACTTTCCACAGTATAGGATGTTTTATTTTCATGATAAAAATGAGCTTAAATTGAATGTCATACTCAGAAACTTTTAAGAACAAAACATATAGATAAAAGCCAATTTAATTTACAATAAAAATACTCAAAACCCTAAATTTGCATGATTGGAACTGAGAAAATTCTACAGGTGCCGTTTTACTAGTCTAGTCACTAGTCGACTGAATAAAAAGCTTATAATAAAAACATTGAATAAAATTCAAGGAACCAAGGAAAAACCTTCCTTGCTTGAAATCAAATTACAGAGGACAACAGAGGGGAAAGGCAAAGAAAAAAAGTGGCGAACAAAATTACATTTCATTTACTTAAATCCCTCAAGAAATTCCCCAAAGCTCTTTCGAAACCTGTCAAGTCAAGCCAAGTTCCAGTAATTCGGTTAATCACGAGGGCAAATTATAATTTCTATTTCACTCTCACAGTTTTATCACTCTTGAGCTTGACGTAACTTTTAATCGAGACGCCGTGTGTAGTCACAGGTTATTAGAAGTACAAGTGCATACAAAAAGAACAAATACCTTTCTTTTACCTCTATTCTTAATAACTTCATCCTTGCCAAATGTTGTGTTTATTTGTACGTTCCTTATCTGTCTTTCCAAATAGTAACTTCGTGATCCGCCTGGCTTACTTAACATAATGAAGGTCACTTCACTTGAAAAAAGCAATTGCTTGTCTGCTTGTTTATGAGTGAGATGCCCATGGGGCTCGGAGAACTAAGCTTTTCTTTCTCCACTTTCTCCAGTATTCTTTGAAAGCTTATTTGAAAAAATGTATATAAAGACACAAAGGTGTAAACGGAATAAAGAATCAGCATTAAGATATTGGAATAGATTCTATAGAAAGTTTACTTTTCAGAATATTCGGGTAGGTAACGGGGGCTTAACAGCCCAGCAGGACTTTTCCGAGATGGTACGTACAAAAATAATATGAGAGACAATAAATCACGAGAGCGTGTGGGCCTATGAAAAGTGAAAGCAACAAACCGTTTCCAGCCGTGTGATGTTACTCATAGGACATAATAATTCTTGGAAGTTCATACAAATATATGACTTACAGCTGCAAAAAAACTGTATATATTACAATGTTCTGCACATATAAAGTTTTCTTGCAAGTAATTCACCCCAACTGAACCGTAAAACACTCACTTGACACTAAAAGCCCCATATTAGCTGTAGACCTTGAACCGACGCTGACTTGAGTCACATTTTATTCAGATTTATGTCCTAGATCAACCTTTTAAACTTTATGACTTCATCCGTTGATTTATTCAAGAAATTGTTGTACCTTTGCATCACTTCGCAAATTTAAAAGCTGGCAAAAAACATTTTATCGATCGAAAATATTGCAATCAACGATTCCTCTTCAGTTAACAATAATAGCCAAATTTATTCCAAGCCATTCGCTTTTCGTACAAAATCAGTACAAAGAGGGTGACAAACATTGACTGTCCGTAGAATACAATTCTCATCTCATTCAGCTATTCCCTATAAAATATACAAACTTAGACACATAACCTTAGCTTCCTGTAATAAATTTCATTTTAAATCAAATTGAAAAATTAAAAATTGCATTGCTTCCGTGTTCTTTTTCTTTTTGAAGGAAAATACGTTAC
Source organism: Isotoma caerulea (assembly GCA_034696405.1). Taxonomy (NCBI): domain Eukaryota; kingdom Metazoa; phylum Arthropoda; class Collembola; order Entomobryomorpha; family Isotomidae; genus Isotoma; species Isotoma caerulea. The sequence continues at coordinate 14,497 of JAQFZZ010000057.1, read as the reverse complement.
ACTTGCAACAACTGCAAAAGGTAAATTGAAAATCAGCTTTTTTCACTTCCAAGGTGTCAATCACCTTGGATTGCCTCCATAGATGATTTCACAGACAAGCAGGAACCACCTGGTCTTTTCACACACACACCAGTCACACCACATACATGAAAGGAAAAGATGATAGAAAGTTTATGGCAGGATATAAAAAAAACAATATAATATAATAAACCATTCACAACGCCCTAAGAAAGTATCGTCAGATTTCTATTGTCAATTAAACTTTTGAAACTATTTGAGCTATTTGAAACCATTTGGAGCTATTTGAAACTATTTGAAACCATTTAGCCCCATTTGAAACCATTGGGGCTATTTGAAACTATTTGAAACCATTTAGCTCCATTTGAAACCATTTAGCCCCATTTGAAACCATTGGGGCTATTTGAAACCATTGGGGCTATTTGAAACCATTGGGGCTATTTGAAATCATTTAGCCCCATTTGAAACCATTTTGCCCCATTTGAAACCATTTTGCCCCATTTGAAACCATTTAGCCCCATTTGAAACCATTGGGGCTATTTGAAACAATTTAGCCCCATTTGAAACCATTTGGCCCTATTTGAAACCATTGGGGCTATTTGAGACCATTTAGCCATATTTGAAACCATTGGGGCTATTTGAAACCATTTTGGGCTAAGTGAAACAATTTTGTTGTCATAGAAAGGAAGCGGTGGTGGAGGAGTAGCTATATCAAGAAAAAAATTTTTTTCCCTATCTTTAACATTGGGTCAAAAGTTTGACCTTTTTATTGTGACCTTGGGGTGGTCCTACAGGGCCCATCTGCGAACTTATCCAAGCTATGGGGGTCTAGAGCAAGTGTACAAAGTTTGAAGTCGATATGTGAAACCGTTCGGAAGTTATCGCCTTTACGGGCAGACTAACGGACTACCGGATTAACAGACACCATGAGCGTTCACATAAAGTATCTGATGATACTAGCCTACCGATAACAAGGCATATAAGTGCCTCAGAGCAACAAAGAGTATCACATAAAGAGAAAGTAGTAGCTAGCAGCAGACAAACTACCTTTCTATGTTATAGATATTATACAGTCAACAACATTTCCAGGTAGATAGGATGGTATGGTAAAGGGAAACCAACTTTTGGTATAACTCAACGGGGACGAGAAAGCACATCCGAATATATAATAACTCGAGTAGAAGGGAAAAGAATGAGGGCAAATCGATATTAACCAAGCGAGGTTGTGGCTGTGGCAGACCAGCAGAGTTTCAGCTTTCAGCCTCTAACTTCGCCTTACCTGACAGTTGTAGTCTGTAGTTTTTATTCGTACTTCATAATACTTGGTTTGTGTATGTGTACCAGGCAGCTTCTTTACTGAAACAAACTCTTCATGTTGGACTTTCCTTTAGTCACTTCATCAGCAAATTTAGTAAGCTGTTAACTTTATGTTGATGTTGATTCCTATATAGGAGACTAAGTCCTTAGTCCAGACTAAGTCAAATCTCTTTTCCGTTCAAAAAGAGCGACGCCAATAACCCATCAGTATAACAGCCTTACAGTCAACAGTCAGTTCACTTTTTCCACTATATCTACTCGCATCTAACTAAATCTATCTAACTAAGGAAAATCACTGTCACAAAATGAAGCTTAAATCCGAAAAGGAAACCTATTTTCATAATTGTAATCATGGGTGTGTACGCCTTTTTTACTATTAGCTCTATTGAGTACATCCTAAATCCATCCCTGACAAAAATTATCTTTTTCTTCTGAGAGTCCAATCTTCTTCAGCAGTTTTCTACGACGTGTGGTTTTAGATTCAAACACTACGCAGACACCTTGCTCCTGACTCCTTAATCTAAAGGACATACGTTTTTCCGAATGAGAAAGTAGTCATACATCGTAAATAATGATGGTGATGAGATCAAGAAAAAGCGCAAAAGCGTTTATCTTATAAGAATGAAGGCAGCAAAGTCGAGTTAGTAGTAACAGTTAAAGTCAGCCCTATAAAACTAAATTGGCTTTTGTTTTAGAAGATGAAACGGTAAAAGAGCACAGTGTACGGAAGGGTACCCTTTGTGTACAATCCTTTAGATGCGTATAGTAAGGCTTCAGAAGTACCAATATGATACCAAACGATCGATACTACAAAAGGATGATGAGACATTTACTACAATTCAACCATAATATTTTACTCCTTTTTTCAATATCATGCATCATGTAAGAAAAATTTTCCTAGCGAAATTGAATTCCCAAAGTGAGATCAGAGCAGACTTTTTTCTTAAGTTCAGATTCAGCAGACTACAAAGTTATGACCGCTGCAACAATAATTTTACTTCAGAAAATATCCTTCTTTTTCCGTTTCCTACTGTTATTAATAAGTCTACAGTAAATTGAATGATGACTTGAAAACTACAATTGACGATAGTATGCGGAGTAGTAAGAATCCCGAATCCGATTCTAAAGACTCAATAACATGCGTTGTATCCACGTATCATCATAATACTTAAGTAGTGTAGTGCATAGTAAATGATAAATGATAGCGCATGTTTCCGACAAACTGAAGGAAGATGTTTCCATTTTTTACAACCTCTAACCGTCATAAGCTTGTCAGGGTCATCATGATTTTGTATCTGTGCTATGACTATTAGTTTCATCGCTTTTGTTTGCAAAAACGAAATTAGGAAAGGTTTCATGTCCCAGTTTGCTGCTTTTTGCGGAATTATTCCACACAATGATCAATGAAGGGTATGAATAAACACAATACAGGAAAAGTAAAAATGGAATTTTCAAGAAGACAGAATTTTACTTACTTCATTTGTTTGACTATTGTGCTCTTTCCAGACTCGCCAGCACCTGAAAAAAAAACAAGTATAAATATTCGTTAGTTATCTCACAAATTTCAGTTGGCCTTATTTATAGATTGAACTTATTGACACCGCAGCTCAAAAAATGTTAACTTCTTAACTTTACTTATTCAACATTTTGTATAGAAATATTAAAACATAATAACTGTAGCCTTAACCTCTCACGTAAATATGAATGAAAATTTTGTGAGGCGTGTGTTGGCGTGTTCGATGGTTTATGTAATTAAAATCGTAAACAATCAATACAAAGTAAATGTCAAATGACGCTTCTTCTTCGTATACATGTGCATGATTGATGAATGCCAAAGTGTCAATTGCAACTCCCAGAAAGTGGAAAGTTCGACTTAAATAAACTTCAATTGGAAAACTGGAATTGATGCAAGTATATTTGAACTAAAGTGTCAGAAACCGAACTTTACAATAATCAAAAATTTAATTTAAAATGCCTTCTAAAATCTTAGTATTATTCGATTCAATTTGTATTATTTATTCAACATTCAACAACTAACAGTTTTACAATGACTGACGACTGACTTAATACATTTTCCAATAAAGGACCGAAGGGGCATTGCACATTGTAATTAATTCGTTTTGCTTCATTGATTTGATTCTCATAATTGTGAAATCATAGATGTGAAAGTGGTGAAACTAAAATATCAAAATCACAACTATAGAAATAAAAATTCAAAAGCAAAGAGCTACAATCCTCTTTTTTATTCTGGTATGGTGATGTCAACCAATGGATTGTAAGCTTAATTAATCGCAATTGACATTTGATGCTATGTTTTTATTGAATTTAACTTTAAAATAAAAATGCCGACAAAACATCGTTTAAATAATGCACTATGTAGGGGTTCTCAGAAATGACCTAGCTTGTGGCTTGTCTACCTACTCCCTGTGTGATTTTGTTGCTTCAAGCTTATCTGTTTCATTTCATGATTTCAGTGAAATCTCAATTTGTTCCTCTTTACATCGATGACATCATATTCGAGAATCTGGTTAAAAATAATGACAGTTAATAATGAGCACCACTATGCAAATAATATGTATGAGTCAAAGAATCCACCCTTTAAATATGTGTCATTCACTTGAAAGAATAATATTACTATTAGCTAAACAGTCAACAGTTGGTTGTTTATTCTTTTTAAAGCATTACGTACATGGTTGAGAATCAGTTTTACAACGAAACTCGAAACTGATTCTATTTGATAAAAGAGCAATGAAAAACAAAATACATAAATTGAACAAGTTCTGTTAATAGCCAGGATGAAAGACTTCCTCTCCTCTATTTTGTAAAACAATGCAGCCCCATTAATTGAAAATACATATTATGCAAATACTATTATGTAGGACTTTTACATAGCCTAAATTAACCTATATAGTATGTGTGTACTACTGTGTACTAAATGCATAGCATTTGTAATGTAATTCACAATTAGCTTTATCCAAAAAAAAACAATTGTAAGCAGATGATTTATCACAACCCCGTGAGGACCCGAGGAGAGGACAATGCTAAGAAATTTTGTTTTAATATATTCGTCATACCAAAGCAAGCATTGAGTTCTTGCATCATCATAATAGGAATAATATTGTGATACAAACAAATATATCAAGTCAGTAAAGTCACTATGATTACAATCGATTGTAATCATAGTGACTTTACTGACTTGATATGATTGCAATCATCTCCAACTTCGATGAACCCATAATCTCGAATCTCAACACATCAATTGATCTCCCTTGAGGAGACATTCATATCGCAATTTGTAACACCCTAATACGAACTATTGCAAACATACATTTCTTCTCTTGGCTTGAATGCATTGACAGAGATTTTTATATGGACATAAAATAATCTCAGACGCTGGTTGACAGATAATTTATGCAAATATGCTGACCAAACACTTTGTACATTTCTGTAATCTGTACTGTCAATTTTTTACCATACACAGCAGCTTGTTCGTAACATCATATTAGGTATGTTACTAATAATTTTTATAATTACATTCAAAATCTCCATGATTATTAAAAGCTTCATCATCATCATGAGGTGAGACAAATTGCTCTATTAAACTGTAGCTTAGCTTATGTACTTAAATTTTACATTTCAATTCCACCCACCTCTTTGCAAGACATTCGAATTCTAACTCCACCCGTTGTTAACAAGTTAATAGTTAACTTTATCTTTTATGAACAAATGTGCATTTCAAGTTGAAAACTTAGAACGTTAAGTAAAACAAGAGTGAGCTTTAGTACAAAAAGCAAGAAAACGCCCTGTATTTGATTTATCTTTAAGCTTTTAAGTGTCAGTTAGTAATCAAGTCGGGAAACAAACGGAAAGAAAAACTTTACGACTTTTTTATGACTTAATTACCGGCTATGTAACCCATAACTAAGGCAATTAACTCTACTGCAGGTAAATATTCGAATTATCTATTAGCATAGTTATAGCCTCTAAAACAGGATATATAAAAGAAACTATCTCATTTAATGTAATCAAACTAATATCGACACGTCCCATCATAGGATGCTAGGGCTATTAGCTGCGGTAGATGCGAGACATAAAATTATAAGACGATTGCAACTTGGCCAATCAAATCAACAAGGCGTATCAATATACAAAACATTTATTCCTGTGAATCCATTTTTACACTGAAATGCTTAATTTGCTTTATAAAAGCAACTATCCTGAGTCCTGCAGCCTTATTTACGGAAAAGCCCGGTCTTTTAAAGAAGGGCAAATTATACACACATTTAATTATTAACCTGAAGATTAATGAGAAGATAAAACTAAGACATAGCCTTGTCAGTTGAACTTTCGTGATAAATAAACCTGATAATAATAATACTGCTTAATTAGCTTAGGCTACTGCTTACAACTTCCCAAGTTCATTAGTTCTTGGGATATCCGATGGATAAATAAATACTTCAAGTCAAGTGCAAAACAATTGTCTTGCCTAAGTGCCTCCCTTAATTTGAGGCACCTTTACCTACCGAGAATAAGCAAGAGCACCTCAATTAATCCCATTGCTAGACTTATTATACATTTAAGCCTAATAGATTGTCCTATTAAGATTTAGCCAATTTAACAGAAGTGTGCATATCCTTAAAAAGACAAAACTTTCAAATGCTTAGCTATTCCAATCAACAGGCCTAGCGGCCTAGCTATGTACAAATTCCGTTCTTAAATGTACTCTAGTAAGCCCTAGAAAATAAATTCGGCAGTAGTGGAGTATTTATAAATAATAGGTAATGAATAATTTGCAAATAATCTCTTCTGTGCAGATGCTGCTGAAGCTGATAACTTTTACTTTGTGCAAAGCTCTAAAGCTATTAGAATTAGATGCACAAGGTCCAAATTATAACTCTAGTCTCACAGTCAACAGTTACAGCAATTTTGCTTGACTCTGGAAAAATCGTCATTATTTAATGGCAATTTCATTTTAGGGATGCCGATTTATGTTTTGTGTACAAATAAACGACATTAAATTACTCCCCGCAGTTTTCTTCAACCATAATCTGTAAAAATCGCATGCATTATAGTAATAATAAACACCTTATGCATTGCTGAAGAAGGTGTACTAACTGGACTATTATCATTATCATTTACTGAAATTTTAACATACACCATTTATTATAAGCTCTACAAGTTTTAGCTGGAATAAACTTGCTTTGGACTTGCTGCATTTACAGAAGTGGATCTAATTACTTACTTGATCCCCACGAGGCTCACCAGAGCAACAACGAACAACTCACCTTTCCCATCTAATCAAAATAATGATCTTTTACCTGAAACCAAATCCTAGATTCTTCCAAGCCCAGCTAGAATGAGAAGTATCCGTTCTGTATTTTAGTTCTACTTCAGTCTTTTTATTTATTTGCTAGAATATGACATCCCTTCCATCATAAAAGAACGTAGAAGTTATAGTTATGTGAAATGCATATGTATATACTATACGTCTGCTCTTATCATGTGTTCGTCCTGGGGGTCCATGTCACTCACAATCAATTATGACATGACAGCTAAAGTTAAATCATAGAACATACACAAGTCTGCAACACATTTAGTTTGCATCCGGACTGTCCGGAGCTTGAATGAATCATGTGTGCAACAAAATATGTTACAACCTTACAACGAATAAACCTTTGCATGTAGTGAATTATGTAATAATAGTAACTAAAACGTAGCCGGAGACTTTATGGGACCACCATTCTAAAAATGTAGATTCCTGTGCAACATCAAACATTTACTCTTCCCTTAGGAAATACCCTTTACTGCAGAACTGCTGACTGCAGGTGAAAAGGTTAACTCTGCTAACAAATTAGTGCTTTTGATGTAGAGCTAAACTTTGTTAGTCGTTTGTCTGCGCTTTGCTGTTTGTTTGAAACTAGATGAAAGATGCATATGGGAGCCCAATGCAGCAAGAGAGATGTTCACTTTAGTTTAGTTGAAAGTTTGAAACAGAAGATACCACATGCCATTCTATCATTTCTACCTTTTACAAGTCGATTTTATTTGTCAAAAGTCTGAAGTTTTATAATTTTAAGTCGGATCATCAAAAGCAGAGATGCAATGTTTTCACCATCTTTATGTTCTGCCTATAACAAGCTATACCTTGTTGCATCAACTTCCCACCTACACAATATTATCTATTTTTTAGAGAAATTAAACTGAATTTTACAACTGCTCCACATTAATACTAAAATACAGCTTCAAAAGCACCACCAATAACATAAAATCGATTGCAGCCCTAATAGTTTGTAGTAAAATTCCAAAAGAATACAAGACAATCTCTTATGTAAAGGCAATGAAGGAGCAGGTCAGTTAAGTATATTAAGTATCTCCCTCTGCCATACCCAATACTCACCGCTTTTCTCACAAATTAGGTATTAAATCGAAGAAAGAAAGAAGCCAGCCAAGGCATAATAATTTTATTTTACTTTTCTGACTTTTTCGCTGATACTAAACCAAATTGTATAGCATCAAGTTTCACAGAGAAAAACGGAAAACATTAAGCTTTTCGTATGGTTTCCATCCAAAAGAAACTCAAGAAATCGCGATTACAGCTTATCCTTAGCCATCAATTTTTAATCTGACTCACTCCAACTCAACCAAAAGAAAACCATGTTGGAAGACTTTTACCTATAATATATCAATCTCCAGTATCCAGGCCAATTTAAGTACTGGTTAGCTTATCCCTTCATTAATCTTCTAATAAATCACCCAGACGTCAGGACAGGACTTTGGATAAGGATAAGACGCTTCTATATGTGTGGGGTATCTAGTTGGATATTGAATAAGACATTTTTTCAACTATTTATCTATCGGCGATTAGTGTGTATTTACCACCAACTATCATCCATTAATTCATATTGTATTACATATACAGTAATACAGTACATCTTCTACCTTTTCTTTGAGAGCTAAACTATAGAGGGTTGCCAAAACGGAATTGTTCTGATGCCATACTAAATTTCCAACACCGCGTAGTCCTACATCCAAAACTCTGAACTTGCGATTTCATGTACCTAATCACACATCACATTCAGCGATTCATAGGACAAAGGTGTTACTGCCAAATTTAATAGTGTTTCTTGGCTAAATCAAGACTTAACTAATTTCAAGTTCATGTTTATAAACTGTAGGTAAACATTTTCTCTAGAAAAGAAAACATTCGGAACGAACTACTCGCATGGAGTAAGGTATGTTGATGACGCATGGTACGAGAATTTTCAAACGCCTACCGTACCGCTTTCTATGAACATCAACTCCCTAAATAAAAATAGGTACTTGTATTTTACAGGGAGGAACGGAAACGCAAGATACATTTTTATTCCCAGCTCCTCAAAATTTTAAAGAATTGATATAGCTTTCTGCTAGATTAAAGTTTTTTGACATTTGACTTTAGTGTGAACTTTTTCCCTAAAACGTAAAAAAAGAACGCCAATGACCTTGGACCTATACTTTCCTGATTTGTGAAACATTTGTGAAACCTTACTGTAATCTGTAATATGAAAATATTACTCATAAAACCCTTCATTTTAGTACGAAGCAAAATTTCTAGAGAAAGCAAGTCGTGTAACCTAAAAATAGGCTAGTTAAATGAAATTGTATCCCTCTAATAGTATTAACTTTATGTCAACGCACATACACACATAGATTCTGCAAAAAAAATTATCTTTTGACGTTGCCTTAATATTATCAAGCTGGACTCAGCTTAATGGTTCAATTTAATCTTAATAAAAAAAGTTTCGTCAGTTTCGTGTGCTCTTCTTAACTTCTGGTCGGTGATCTTATTAAAACTTTTGAATAAAAGAGGCCAAATAAATACTACGGACAAATAATAAAAGAAAAAGTTTATGTTCAGAGAATCAGCAGAAGTTCAAAAACGTAAGTATCCTTGCATCCCAAACTATTTTCACGACAGAAATTGTAGGATGAACATTTTTATGCTTCTTGGAAACTTTGAAGATGTTTTCTAGGTAATAATACTAGCTATTCAAGGAATAAAGTTTCGGGTTTCTGCGTATACTTTTGACAACAAACTACTATAATTCTTCTACTTTTACTATTTCCACCTCATCTCTTTATTCGATGCTTGTATGCGTATTAGAAATTAGAACAACTAGACACCGGACAACAAACCGTGTGGAACTTACAACGCAACATGAAAAAATTCATAGTTAATCAATTACACTTTGTGGTGGTGTAGTTCTCTAGTACTTTAAACGTAACTCAGAAATGTTTATTTCTTCCATTTATTTTATTACAAACTTGTTAAATTCGAAAGACCTTCGTACTTCGGCTCAACTACCTAACTGAATTAAAGATGGAGAAAAATTATTTAAGAAGATATCCGAGATTGATCGAAAAAAAGAAATCCTTGTATTTTCTTTAGAAAGCCTTGTGTAACTGTCTACCGCGATCTTATACTATAATATCAAGGTCTACTTTCAAACCCATAAAAAAGTTTTACGGTCTCTGTCCTGTCCTGGGTTCAGGTTCTCTATGAGCACATTTTAGTGAAATGTACAGACACCGCCAGTATAGGAAAAAATATTATTATATAAAAACACTATATTATCATGCTACAGTACGGAGTAAGAAAAGCATCTCATATTATTCAAAGATGCCGATGTCGATGAGTAAATAAAAATAGTTATTTTTTCTTTTGAAATGACTCAATTTAACTTCCTTGAACAATTCAATCAATGAGTTCAACAAATTCTGTAATTTATAAACGACACTAACATTTTGTAACAATTGTAACAAAGCTATTTCTATCTTCAAATGAATCTATTCGGTTTTCAGTATTTCAAGATTTTTTTCGTGTATTTGACATTTCGAACCTGCATTCACCATGTTAGAATATTTTACATAGGATTTTACAAGGTCTAAATATTGTATTCCTGTTTTGGCTTTCTAGAGTTTGCTCAGTTTGACGATTGCATAAATATTGCTTTTTTGCTTTCTCCAGTCCAGTCACCATTCGGCACCCCCCGTTGATTTAATGATATGCGTCATGTTCCTAGAATTTAAATTTTTTGTGGAGTGTGCATAGTGGATTTCTATTTGCAGCATCATTAATTTCTGTGGTTAAATATTGTTTGCCTTGATGTACCGTTTCGTTGAAAAAGCGTGCTCTTTGATTGAATAGTTAATAAATCAAATTTATTGCGAGATTGATTTGGCCGCAGACTTTACAGCCATATCGGTTCAAAGAAATTTTTTCTTAAGTCGTCCAGACTCACTAACTTAAACTTACAAAAAAGTATATATTTAGAAAGGTAATTAATTATTGAATAGTTAATAGTGTTCACATCTTTTTGAACAAATTTTACAGCCTTGAGGCGACTATCATATATCAAACGATTCAAACCGGTAAGTAAATAACTTTATTTCAAAAATCAAACAAAACGTTTACTGTGTATACATTTTGCAATGATTTCAGCCTTGATTAATTCGGTAGACGGAAAACAGTACATTTATCAAGAACGTGTTTTCTACACAATACGTAGAGTGGGAAAACCCTCTGAAAGAACTCAGCTAATATGCTGTTAGTGAAACTTCAGTTCAGAGAAAGCAAGTAGAGGTGATTCTTAGAATTTGCTCAATTACTCTTAACGCAACTTTAAACATTTTCATTTTTGGTGTTTTGTTTGCCACTTTTTATGAAAAAAGTGGCAAACAAAACACCAAAAATTCAGTAGCCTACTCTACCCACTTGCTTTGAAGAGGTTAACATTATTATTGTACTATTATTACTTACATTACATCATGCATACCTTTATTTTTTAGATTTAAAAAAACCAATAAGCATCAATCAGTAATAAATGGATAACTTTTACGTATAAAAACTGGAATTTACAGAAAGCGCTGTGCGGAATGTAAATTTAACAACCCTAAAACCCTATAAATGCCGGGTTAGAGTTTTGTAGGTACTTGCCGCGGCTAAGGAATTAATTGAATTGTATTTCTATCTTCGTTCATTTTTCCTTTCCAAAAATGAATTCAACCCTTGGCATTTCTTTAGTTTTTATTACATTGCCAACATTCCACTCTCATCTCTCTATTTACAGCCAAATAAATAATACTTAAATTTGTTGAGCCAACTCCAGCGTGAATCCAAGCACTTGCAATGTCATAGTATGTGGTACTGTTCCCACGATGTATGTTATTCTTTCAAAGAACATGAATTGCGACTAAATTGTATGGAAAAAATTACATAACCCTTGAGCCATGAGTCTGAAACTGAATCAAAACACTTAAAAAAAACTTGGCATTTATCCAGTTTTCTTCACAATTGAAAAATTCGTATTGAATATCTGCTTCACAAATAAACAGTAGAATGTGAAATGTGATTCCTTATTCCTTATGCATATTTCGTGTAAGTTTTAAATTGTAAAAGACGTTTTACAATATAAACCAGCATATTTTTTTGTTTTATGTTTATTATTTGCAAAATCACAAAAACATATCTGTTACATCAAGTCAAACAAGTCAAACCGAAATAGATACTTAAAATTTGTCATGTTTTTAAATGTCGCCCACTTTATGTTTTCATATGAAAGGAATATTATGGAATTAAATTAGAAAAACAATCGAAGCATTAATTAAGCGTTGCATTATAACTTCATGCATATGATGACTGATGCATAACTTGTAAATAAAACACTTTAGATTATTGATTAGAGAATATTGGCAAGTGGTTTAATCTTATTTAATCTTATTATTTAATCTTATTTACAATTAAAATTAAAGAGTCAATAATATGATGTGCTTGCTATGGTTGAGTGGAACAGATAATGGATAATGTAAAAACTAGATGAAAGCTCTTTTTCTGATGAAATGTTTATAAATTGATCTTAATGTTTATGGATACTTTATTTGGTTGCCCAACCAGAACAACATCTTATCTTTTGTATATAACATAAACGTTTACTTGTGAAGGTACCTTTTCGCAATAAAAAGAAGGCAAACAATTATTTCTCAAAGAAAGCAGAACAGTTCTAAGAAAACATTATCCAACTCTATAGCTTTCCCTGCCTGGGCCAGCATGTGATTTACTTTCACTTTGATTTGAAGTTCACGAAGGATAAAGTCTACATTTATAGAATGTTGGAACTAGTTTTAAATATCATAATATCCTAACATACTACATACTATACTAGAAGGCAATTGTGCTTTACTATAAGGAACTGTCAATAAAACCAAGTCTTCCGTATCAAAAGAAACACGAGAGCGTTTTATGAACATCATTCAAGCAATTTTCGTAATCGCCGATCCAATACCATGCTACAAGTACAGGTTTACAACAATTTATAGTTACTTACTAAATCTCTCATAACTTTAGTAAATATACAGACTAAACTCCAACTGAAGACTCTTGAATGTAATGTAATGTTACATAACAATTTTGGTGTTGGTGTTAGAGTTTACTTTCTTTCATGCCTTGTGCCACCGATTTGAACCCCAAGATATCGTAAAATGAATCGAACAATCATTAAAAGGGGTTAAAAGACAGTAACTCTTCCTTTACTTTGATGACTATGACTACGATTACACTTTACACTACTTTCTGTTAATGTTAACTACGGAATATTGAGTTCTTGATTATACTGCAACTCACGTCGCACATGATATGGATAGAAATTAATATTTTTATCTGTTTGCATAAAAAAGGTTCCACTACTTTTTATCTGACTCATCTCGATGATGAAATGCTGCTGCTGCAACTTTGCAGTTTTTACACGAACGTCGATTTTCTAAAAACCCACATTTTAGCGTTCGAAAATATGGTATCATGCAATTTCTTCCATGGAATTTAAAAAAAATAAAACTACTAAAACTTGAAAAGATTTAACGCTATAAACACAACTGCTAACATTATACACACGAACTAAACTGTAGTCCTGCGATTTGTGAAGGATGATTGGCATTTTTTTCATCTTTATAGTGTTCAAAGTTTTAAAAGAGCTACAAAAGTTCTTCGCGTTTGGCTTGAACACGGCTGCTATAGGCAATAGGGCCGATTTTAACATAGGAATATTTTTTAAGCTTTCATTGTGTATAATGTTTTTTGATGCAGTTCGTTTGTGCTTTCTACTATAATCAATTAAGCATAAATCATATTAATATTGAATACATATGCCATAATTACAGTACAGTGCCGCCTATAGATAGCAAATCAATAAAAGTAGTTCACTGCATGATAGCGCACACGCGAATTGATACTTTAGCTTTATAAAACTTCGAAGAAACTTTGAACATAAAAAACGTTATCAAACTTTTTTAGTTAGACACGGTAGATGATAGAACAGTATGTAAAGGGGTAAAAGTTTTCCTAACTTCAACATAAACGTAATTACAATTGCACTTACTCGCCCCAACGAAACCTCAATTTATCCTACATACTGTACACTTCTCAAAGTAATATCAAAACTGCAGCACATGGCCAAGTAAACACGTAAATTATAAACTTTGAAACTTTTTGGATGGTTCCGTTTTGATTTGAATAATTTTGAATTGGACAATGAGAAAATAATGCATCCACGCCGATTCCCTGATATTTTATACCGTCATCATTTATTCAGATGCGATGATGAAACGAAGTAGTTTCATAAGCACGCGAACTATCTGAAGAATCCTAGCAGTAGCCTGCTTTATCGTAATCCGCTTTATGCAGAGTTTAAATTATTCATTTATTGCAGTATTTGTATTACGATTATTGCTTTAGTTGATATCACATTGCAGGGCTCAGTTCAATACTACTAATATTTATTAAGTAAAGATTAGCATCTTCTTGAGTCAGTTTCAAAGAATCATTCTCTAAAGTTCAATTTTTTCATTTAAGTCATTCAACATCTAATCATTGGAATTATTTTTATTTTACAATAACTTATTTTAATTTTTCCTTAACCAAAACGACTAAAAAGAATTATCAGTGTTTACAAAGTTTTTCAGTTTTTGGTTATTACAAAGTTCACAATGTTTAATAATTAACTTTATCGTCCCGGACTCATTATCAGAATTTAGAACACGATTTATTTATGCATAAATAATAAACCATATCAAACGGGTGTAACCAAGTAGTGGAACTAATACGTTTAAAACCTTTAATCGTATTTCAGTA